>JAIPRK010002122.1:0-28797 GCA_025469195.1 Chaitophorus viminalis | reverse complement strand
AAAAATTATATTTTAGTTTCGGAGTTATAGGATAAGGTGGAACTCGTAGTCATATAAAACTATTGTTGAATTCCTTGGCCGGGATCGACAACCTTTTGTAGAAAATAGCCATTTTTTTTTAAAAAAAGTTCCAAATCAAAAAACTCAATAGCTGAATAAGTTTGAATAATTGAATAACCCTGTATTTTTTTTTTTGCCGTATAGTATTATTATGTTTTATAATATAAATTATATTAAGTCTTATATTGAGAAAATTATACAATTTGATTTTATTATATATTATAAAAGGCATGAAGTATATAATTTTATATTATTAAGACTTTATTCCGAAAAAAAAATTTTAATTTATAAATAATTTTTTTAACTAAAAATATAAAAATAAAAATCTCAATGTTAAGGCGTATCCTAAAGAACCTTAACTTACAAGATAATAGACGCATACAGCTCTGAAGCTACAGGTTCCTGACCCCTCTCTAAGGCAGTCACCCATCAAGTGATTTATAATATTGGGCACAGATTGACTACACCGTCAAAAGACAGATGCAGATGTTTACCATGGCACACCAAGCACATAATCACTGTTATGCAAAACCTACCAACGAACATTTAATCCAAATTTAGTAATTCAAAAATGTTTTCATTCTTAAACTATACAGTTCATTAACATACAAATGTTAATGCCTTGTTTGAACATTACTCTCTAACTAAACTATATATTAACCTATAGTTTAACATAGCATTTTTTATTAGGTTAATCACACTATAAATGTTTATTCACTTATGTTCAGGGGATCGCAAGCTATGATTTTCTGTTTTGGTCTATCACACATTGTATGTAGGCATTTTCTATTTTATTATATTTTTTAGGTACCTACCGATTGATCAATTAATGCCATAAGAAATTTGAACACTCATTGTAATTGGTCGTTAAGTCTACCTTTATATCGACTTTCCCACTTTTTTCCCCAAAATAGAGTTAAACAAATTGAAAACATTTAAATCAACAAATGTTAATTTTTGCGGATGTTAAGTACAAAATTTAAAAATATGAAAAAAATCGAAAGAATACTTAACAACGAATTTAAATCAGTTTTCAATCGATTGGTACCGTTAGAAGTAGAAAATGTTTAAATTCCCATATTACGTATATGATAGATAAAAACAGAAAATCATGGCTTAGAAATCTCATTAAGATGAAATTATCTTTTCCATTGAAACGAAAAGATAAAACGGGATTTTTTTCTTATAAAAACGTATCACAAAAATGTACATATACATATATATATATTTAGTCTCAATTTACAACTTGGTGGATTCTTGTATTCAAAACAATGGTTGTCAGATAATAATTAATAATAATGTTATATGTATGTGTTAACATTGTTTATTCATTTGGAAGTATTGCGCTGGCGATACTCCGGGTGGCAAGGCGTACACCTTCGGCAACTCGGGTGTCGGAAAACACGTGTCCGAACATTTGCCGTCAAAGCAGTTTTTCTTAGAATATTTCGACGGGTGCGTGGTGAAGTATATGTGTGGCGCTTGCGGAGGGGGCAGCACGATCGGTGGGTAGGACGCAGCCGCCACCGTGTCGTCGATCGTTATCGGTCCGGGCTGACCGTACGGCATGATGATGGGTGGCGGCGGTGGTGGGTACGGCTGTGGTATGGAGACGACGATGGACGGCGGCGGTCCGGCGGGCAAAACGATGGGTGGCGGTCTGCTGGGCCTTTTCGGCAGACTGATGTGCAAAGGTCCCGCGGCCGGTCCAGGAACGATCACCTGGGCAGGCGGCGCGGGTAACGGGAGCAGCCGAGCGAAGGCCGTGGCCGCTGGCGGCGGCAGCAGACCGGACGTTCGGAGCGTGTTCAGCAGCGGGAACAGCACGGCCGATTGTAGGGAGGCGATCGCGGACGGGGGGGTGACCGATGACACGGCGGTCAGCAGCACGAGCACCGTGATCGGTGACAGTTGGTCCAGGACGGACGGCGTGGACGCGACGGCCTCCAGCAGGGCCATGAGCGTGGTTGCCGGCAACGCGTTGAACAGCTGCGGCGCAGCGGACAGCGTGTCGACGATCGAGACCAGCGCCGACGGCGGTAACGTGCCGATGGTCGTCGACGGCGAGCACAGCGCAGCCAGTAGCGAGGCAACCGGCGGCGGCGAAGGCGGAGAAACGGCCGCGGTGACCGGAAACGACGACGGGTCTTCCGGTTTCGCATCGCAACCACTATGGTCGGCCAAGTCGTTGGTGCCCACACTCTGCTGCACCGTCATATTACCATCGGAACCCTGGAAAACGAGATTTTATAAAACTTTGAGCCACGTTACAATACTTAATAAGCTGCCACACCTGTGGTTGTTGTCCCCCGTCCCACACACTTATACAACATATTATAGCACATTTGCATTCAGTAGTTCAAAATATTATGCTGCATATACTGACCCATTATCAAACATCACGGAAAGAAAATAGGTTATTAATTATGTTTTTACTTTGATTTTAATTTTTAGTTATGAGTATGATACTATGTGAAATATTATAATTAAAAAACTTTTAGCTCGTTTAAAAATTAAAACGTCATCAAAAACCGACGATAAACACAGATAGTGTTCTTCCCATGATGTTTGATAATAGTTCAGTTTACGCTTATATTAAAATTAACAACACAGCAATTTATCGAATTATTTCTGAAAACAAATTTGCTGTATGGTACGTTTATAAGACGGAGACAACACATACAGGTCATCTTAACTCTGAACGAACAATAGTTCTTCAATTGTTGCGCGTGCACAAAGAGTCGCATTTCTATTATAATATTATAATACCTGAAGTTCCAGGGAGTATAGAATCAAGCAGGTAGCTGAAGTCAACCACTTCATTCCAAGACTGGACTGGATAACGCGATTAATCTTAATGTGACTCGCAACGGTGTTCTCATTTCCTTATATACCTATTCGCCATCAGCGGGATTCGGTCCATCTACTCTGCGTTTGATAAAAGAAATACATGTCCACGGGGTATAGCTTCATAGTACGTGTTACAACCGTAAACGAGTGTTGTAATGATACACCAATTACTGAAACATCACTGTATAATATAGATACCTATATTATACGACTGAATCAAAACCACTTGTATGACAACAACTCTGTCCTTCCATTAAAATAAAATATTTATTATAGATTAATACAATATTAGAATCGTGTTGATTTCTTTACATTGTCGTCCATCGATTCGCTTTTAATCGGTACAAAAATTGATTAAAATATCAGGTGGACTCATGGCAAACCAAAACAAAACATGGAATAAACGTAAATATAGTAAATTTTTTCATTTTGAAATTCATTGTTTGCGACGGACTGTGAATTTTCGTACGTTGCGTTATCACGGTTTCAAGGATTATTTTAATCAGCAATGATATTTATTAATAATTGTTATTGTAAATATAGCTTTTCTATAGGTACTTGTTATATTATATTATATTATTATCAATATTAAAATTGAACCAAAAATTTTTTTAATCAGTAAAATAATAAAAGTTGAAAGTAGATAAAATTACTATGTTATTGTTGAGAAAATATTATTTAATGTATCTTTTAATAAAAAATAAATAAATAAAATAATTTTACCAGTAACCTAACTGTACCTACTACCCACGTATAATATGTGTTAATTAAAAAATTAACATTATATTATATTTTGCATTTTTCTGATTGTAATAAATCTGCTAGTTATCGAACACTATCGTTCAAATTTTCCAACCTCATATCTTTATTCTACAACATTTTTCCTTGATCGCACTTCACAATATCATTCATCACAATAAGGCTTTAATTTAAATTTATCGTAACATTAATGTGATGGGTAGTTTTTAATAGTTGATTACTGTTTCTTAGGTGACTAAATTTAGTGTTTGACTATTAATTATATCTGCATTTTATTTTAATACATTTGCAACCTACCCATACAATTATATTCAACAATATTATTGCAGGTATAGTTCATAATATCCACGAGGCATAAATCATGGTTGTAAATTTATAACAATAACAATAACAATATATAATAATAATAAATTTAGAAACGTATTTAGTTGGAAAAATATTTCATCGGAAATTTTTCAGTTGGAACAATATATGCTCGGAATAGTTTGTTTGGAAATATATATGTTTGGAAATTAAATAATCGGAAATTTTTTTTTTTTTTTTTGCATGGAGTTCATGGAATATGTGTTTCCAATAAAATATTTTTCCATTATAATACGCTTCCAACAAAATACGTTTCCGAAAAAATACAATTCTGAAAAAATATGTTTCCGACAAAATATAGTTCCGCCAAAATATGTTTCCAAAAAAAAAAAATTCCCGACAAAATACGGTTCCGGCAAAATATTTTCCAACTTTATACGCGCCCCTGTGATTGCTGAAGTATAATTTTTATTGAGAAAATGTAAAAGATTAAAATACTATTAAACATGTTAAATATAGTTCTGCATTAAATTTAATAATATTGTTTTCCAATTTACTTAACGAAGTCTATGCACTTTGGTGCTTTTAGAGTTCATAATTAAACGCACTCATTCAAAATATAATACCTAATACTTGGAATTACACAATTTCATGATACAAGCATAAAGGAACAGGCTGTTTACAATATTAATTACCGTGTTATTTTTATTTCGAAATTTTAATTATTTTCAGATGTTATAATGTGTGATAATATAGGATAATAACGAAAATAATTAATAAACTCTTTGTAAATACTGAAATATAGTCTATGTGAGTATAATATATCGTTATCATCTCATAGATAAAATCGATAAAAATTAAAATAAATACTAAATAAGTATTGATGATTGTTCAATATAAATTTACTGATCTTGTGTTTCGTGCGTTCTCCTTAAAAATAAAAGTAGGGGTACGCTGAAATTTCTAAATAATTAGTTGGGGTACTCCGTCCCCCTGTGTCCCTCTACAAGTTGAGTATTGTATATACTATCAACAAACACTGTAAATCTCATCTTTCCCTATATATGTATATAAATATATAATATCGATTAGTATGCTGTGTCTACTGGCAACTCACTTTATTTATTTAATATAAGTTGTTTCTTTCTCATCATATTTGAATAAAGGTACATTCATATTGTTAGTGCTAATCGAAACAGTACCTAATAAATACAGATACAGATTCCAAAATCACATTATAATATTACATGTGATTCATTTTTGACTATTTTCTGTAGTTTTCGTTTGACAAGTGATTTGTTATCAACTGATGATTTAATTATTTAACCATATTAATAATTAAACATTACAAATTAGTGTAGGTCAACAAAATAAATCGACAAAAAAACATACGATTGAAATATGATACTATGTGAAATATGTTACTCAGTTTAATACAACAGTCATTGTACAAGGTATTTGTGAAAAATAATTAAGACCATGGTTTTCTATTTCAATAATAATCACCCACTCATTTATTTGATTTATATATGAGTTAATTAATATCTTTGGCCTAAATAAAAATAAAATATGATGATCCATAAAGTATGGATATTCGTCATTGGAATGTGTTGATTGTATTTAGTTGAATCGATTGAATTTATAAATTTTACTATTTTTTTAATTTTATAAATAACTTAAAAATGTTGATATTAAAAATACTTATAGCTAAGAATCTAAAATGCTTTTATTTGAAAAAAAAAAATATTTTTATGGTTACCACTCTTACAGTATTATGTGTTTTCGTTGGATAAATGAAGTAATTACTTTCAACGTGATTGTCTTATAAAATATCCATCACATACAGGATTACGAACCGTAAAAAAACGTAAAGAATTTCTAACATTAATTCATATTATTAAGTATATCAAAAAATACGTAACAAAATATTGAATCTACACATTTATTAATGCGTCATTTAACTTTTAAAAATGTTTTGTTTTGATCATCAATAAGTCTAACTTCAAATAATATTAAAAATCGTTTTAAATGACAAAATATAATGTATTTATTATATTATAATAGTTAATGCATTTTTATATAGTTGGCATATTTTTGGTATATTTTTCTAAAATATATTTTGGACTAGATATATGATGGTTATAATTATATATAAAAGTCATATAAACAACTATTTATAAGTAAATATTTAATTGTTGGTACTGGATATGAGGAATACTGAAATGTATTTATGAAAAGAATCTGTAAGCTGGAATCTCATGGATATTTTATTTTTATCGAATGTATTTCATTCACAAGGAATATAAAGAATCATGCCGCAGTTGATGCAGGATCCACGACCGGTAGATTTTGGGGAAGAGGAAGGCCTTCAAACATACCTTCCAATCCGTCTGGAAAGCAGTCTAGTATATTTGGTTGACCGTTCAATACACCTGGTACATCGTTTACTGGAGGAGGCCAAGACATTGGAAGGCTCATACCATCAAGTAAAGTTGTAAATTGGAAAGGTGTTACGGCTTGTTGAAAGAAATTAAATGCTGGAGTTTTGGGTGGTACACCGTCCAAATCTGCAGATGTTGCCATCTAGTTGATAAAATATAAACACGTGAATTATGGAAACACTGTATTTACATATAAGTTTTAAATTTTTATTGCTTACCTTGACCAAACTAGCCGTTGCTAACACTGCTATAAGTTTTAAAGAGGCCATTTTTCTACGCGAACGAAGCTTTAATGATTAATGTGTGCAAGGCATACTTTCAGCTTGACTTTTATACTACAGTATTTTATATTTGTTTTCCTTCACCGTTTATCTTATATTATGTTTCATAAAAATGATTGGATATTATTCCTTCCATCTAAATATTGTTTACGTTAAACATTATAGATTTGTATATGTATTTATAACCATATAATAATCACCGTATATACAGTGTATTGTCATCATATCAATTACCAACAAATAAACATCATAATTGATAAGCTGAATCGTTTGTATTCTACATTTTATTCTCACTTTCTCCATTACTTCTAAGTTTTCTCAATTTTAAGAATCTGATGACTATAATTCACTGTTTCGGAAGTGTATGCCTTATAAACTAATGAAATAAATTAATGTGATTGATAAAATTACTGTACATAATACCTACTGTAATAATATTGACTAAGACATATTTTCTATACATAAGTATTAAAGTCAAAAATTTATATAGTACTAAAATTATAACAAATTTATATACCTATCTATGTATATAAATTTAAGGTAATTAGTTAAAATTTTTTAACAAAAGAAAAAAATTAAAAAAATAAATCACATATTCTACAAAAGTCAAAATACCACCAGGATCACATATTTATATTAATTACTTTTTTCTGATATTTACATTTCAACATTTGTGTATTATTATCTACCTAAATAAACAATCATATTTTTATTCAATACTTCAATAAACAATTATACTATACAGTTTGAATTTATTGTTTTAAGTATGTGGTACGCTTAGTAGTTAGAATCAGATGTTGTGTCACTTGAAATCATTTAAATTTCGCTTGTGATATAATTTATGGAATTTATTTTACATTACACACTAATTCAAAAGGTAATATCTATTTGTTTATTTATCTTATATAATAGTTTAAAATGTACATTTTATTGCAATATGTAGCTACACTTTTCACGATTACTGAACACGTTAGAGATACAGTATTTCGTCCTTAGGATCTAAGTGCTTCATAATATTAGTAGATGTTAGCAAGAGCATACAGGTTATATTTTTACAATGATAAAATATTTAGAATGATTAAATATTATAAACAAATAAAAAAGGTTTGATATTTTAATTTATAATTTTTAGAAAAAATCAACGATGTTTAAAGATATATTTAACTGATGTATATTTATAACAAATTTAAAATATTGTAATATTTTATTTATTTAAAATACATAGATAAATGCATCATAATATAGGTATAGGTGTACAAAGTTATATTATTATCTTAAAATAATCAATTGGGCGGATTGCAGTCAAATGCCAGTCAAGAACATAATAACCCAATAACATGGGGAAAATTGTATTCAACGATTAGGTAATGAAGTAACGAGTCTAAAATAATGTTTAAATGAAAACCAATATAATAATACCAATGATATAATTAATAAATCAAATAAAATAGTTAGGTAATGAACTAGATAAGAATGTGTGCATTAATAAAAATTTAAAAAGTCAATATAATTGTTTATAATATCTTATCGGAATGTAATATTGATGATAAATTTGTTACTAAAATATGTTTTCCTGTAATTTTTGTCTTTCTACTATTTTAAATTTAATTAATTAAGTAATATCTTTAATAATTATTTTAGAAATATCCTATTAAATAATTTTACAATGAAACGAATCTTAATATACAA
This sequence comes from Chaitophorus viminalis, assembly GCA_025469195.1. NCBI lineage: Eukaryota > Metazoa > Arthropoda > Insecta > Hemiptera > Aphididae > Chaitophorus > Chaitophorus viminalis. The sequence goes on along the minus strand of JAIPRK010002122.1, from coordinate 20,414 downwards.
GAACTTCATATACCATGGATACGAACTTAGCTTAGTTAGTATACGTATCAGCTATTGATATTGTGATAATTTACTTATTGTTATCATATAACTATAATTAATTTGGCTGAAAAAATCTTAGTAAATAAATAAATAAATTGCCATTGGGTATAATGACTGGTCATGGTGTTTTTCATAAAATAAAAACAAATAAGCCATTTATTTTATCAGTCGTATCACTTGACAAACACCATTGAACTATATGACCAAGCAGTGGTGCCCGAAACGGAGTGTTAGAACGAGATGGGACATATTAATGGTGTTACTATCTTTGTCTTACACATGGCACTAATATCTTAAATTCATTTACCGCAACATTATTTTAGTTTGATTCTTAAAATTTGGTATCTCATTATTTATTTTATAATTTCTACAAAATCTTTATGATTAATTTAATAGAATATAAATAATTAAACGATAAATAAATAGTTTATTAGTAGATAATTATAATTTATTATATAACAAGTTACAAGTAATGAGAAATGCTTTTTTTGTGAACTTCTACATTTGTCATATAAATGTAAAGGAAGTTGCAGTTAATTGTATGTTTAATGTTGAGAATAAATTAAGTTGTAAATTGAAAGGTAGAAGGTTTAAATTCATAACTAAGCATATAAGATAACGATTAATTTAATAATATTTATTAAAATAAAAACATAGTATTTGTAATATTATTCAAAGTTGAAAGAAAAGTTACTACACTACACTACCCGAAGATGACTTCCCACTAACCTCAGTTATTGTACTTACTACTTTCCTACCTTAACTTAATATTGTAGATTTATAATCTAGGAACAAATAATACTATGATTAATCTCATTTCCAATGACAAGACAGACAAGAGTGCTGAAGTCATACCCAATAGCGGTGCGTAAATAAAATATATGGGAGACTTGATTTTTATGTAAACGAATGAAAATCATTATTTAATAATTCATCTAATGTACAATTTTTTGATTCCATTATTTCAATATTGGATCAAAAACGCTACAATATCTAATGTACAAGATAACGCACTACACAAATATACGCAACGAATAACGTGTCGCCTGTTGGCAGAGACTAGTCTCCCGGACCATAGATTAAATATTTAATCTATGATATAGTTGACAACAGTATATTATTTACACATAATATAAATTACACAAATAATTGAAAATAATTTAAAATATTTTTTTTTTCCAATGTATTATTGGAGAGACGCCGTCCAGTCTCCCCTGACGCACCGCCACTGGTCTCATACCTATAGTATTATATTATACAAATAAAAATATTAAATAATTATAAAAGTTAAATGTTTAATTAAATAAACTGGTTATTATAACACACAAAATAATGTAAATATGTAACCAACGTCATTGATTATAATATAATTAATGCCAATATTATATAACTTAGATTAAACATGATAAAATAAAATAAATTTGTTTAATTTATGCCAAAGGGATACCTTAACCTTGTTTTTCTTGTGTAAACTATTTACACTGAGTACCTATGCACTCTTAAAGTACAATAATATGAAGATATAATTTTTTTAATTTTCATTTCGTGTAATACTTAAGTATATACATTTTTTACTCAATTCAAAAATTCTCTTTGAACTTTTAATATAATATCTTTTTTAAAGTTGTTATTTTTTATGTTTAAAGAATATGCTAGATAACATTTTTCAGTGAATAATATTTTTTCAAAAAAAAAACATTGAAACAAATTTCAGTTTGCCTCGATTTTAAAAATTTGTAAAAGAAATATAATCTGTTACTAGTATTAATGAATAGTCATGATCCTTACTAAAAATATCTTTATTTAAAATTATATCTTCATAAAATGAACATGGAAACTTTTCAATAAATATTTAAGTTTGAGAGTATAACTGAAGTGACAGAAAATAAAGTTAAACGAACATTATTAATTATTATTTATAGGTAAACACAAAGCAATCATATTGTTATGTGTGATAAAAAAGATAGCAGCACCATTCTTATCTGCTGTCTTTTTCTAACATGCCGTTTCGGTTATGTTTACATTGGTCTTATGGCTGGTGAGCATTCCAGTTATCATATAGTTCAATGACAAACACATACTTAACATACTGATTGCACCTTTGTAATCACCGAAAGGGGCGTGGAAGTGTTTACAAACAAAAAAACATTTTTCGACTATAAAAACGAATACTATAATGTTTCATTAGTATTATTACTTGTCTCGTCAATGGTTCATCTAACCTAAACATGAATACATTTGGAATCGCTGTAGCCTTAGCGGTGGCCTGCTTGGTCAAGGTAAGAAAAAACTATTATTATATCATACGATTCAAACATTGAGAGTTAACAATTATCATATACTAGTCATTGTAAACGTCCCATGTAGTAGATCTAAAAATTTCCCGCAATTTCAACCTGTGTAACTTATAGTATAAAGATGAAATTGATAAACGGATACACCATGCATTTGTGAGCTAAATGTTTATTGTCACTTATTATTTTATTGCGCGTTTTGTTGTCTAGGTCGAGGCTAACCCATGCATTGAACCGTGTCTACCTCCATGTCCAGCGCCGGCTCCTGTTTGTCCTCTGTCCGCACCTTCACCATGCGCACCGCCCGCTCTAAGTCCCGAATTGTTACGTTTGTTGACCCTTCTCCCGGCACTGTCCACCGGCCTTGCTTGTGGATCTCCTGCTCCCTTACTCCCCGGCCCGTTGCCTCTGTTGCCTGCCCCGGCACCCGCCCCGACCGTAGCCGCAAGTGTTGCCATCCCCTCTGGACCACCACTAGTCATAGCTCCACCCCCGGCGCTCGGACCGTTAATAGTCCAATTACCGTCGAAAAGCTGCAAGTCACCTCCACTCGTCGTTCCCGCGGGACCAGCGCCCAACTTGCTCGTCAAAGTCAAACAGTGTCTGCCGCCCCCACCAATCGTTTTACCCGCAGCCGAACCCGGTCCGATAATCATCAAGGACGGCGATTCGACGAAAAAGCCGTGCATAACGTTGGCCCCCGCCCCAGCCGCACCAAAAATATTCTTCTCGTTACCGTCGCCAGCACCTCTGCCACCGGTATTGCTGCCGCCCGGACCGTTGCCCAAAGTGTTCTTCAATCCCGGATGTTTCCTACAAAAACCCGATATCGTTTTACAGTCCCCGTGCGGCTTGCCGGAACTGTTCTTGATTCCTCCCGCATGCCCGTGTCCACCACCATTGTACCCACCGTGCATACCTGCCAAACTACCACCGCTCTTGGCCAAAGTCCCTTGCTTTTAGCTGTTCGTTTACGTGTTATAAAACATTTTTTACAGACTACACCGTTACTAAGAATTCACCTCATCTCAACTAGTAATTTTTAATTTCGTGTGTGTTTACTGATTGTATGCTCATGTTATTTATTACACATACTAAGTAAATATCCTGTAAAAAAAAAATTCAATATATACAAAACACTCTTTGTTACCCATTACATATTTTGTTTTTTTTTTTATTTATTTACTCTTATCACGTTGGATTTTTTTAACATGTCCTAGACGTTTATTCATTGTTGTTGATATTATTAATTCGATTGTCTGATACCCACCTCAATTATCTAGTATGTAATTATTATTGTATTATTATTTAATCAATTCGTTTCTTAAATTAACACAGCAGCAAACGATACAAGTTAAAAATGTTTGTGTAAGGTTAGACAATTTTTTCAATTTGTTCATCGTGAACTGATGATAGTATTGGTAGTTACTAAATGTTATTAAGTATACCTATATGGGTAAATAATAAGTACGGCATTCGCTAAATGTTTGAAAAAACTTTTGTTGTTTTTTTATTAGGGTCAAAAATATTGAATTTAAAAAACTTCATGTGTCAGATATATGTGTCAATAGCTCTTGCCGGTGATTTTTTTTTTTTACTCGTATACTATTATTTGTATTTTAATCTCTCAAACTGGATAAAAATAAAATGTATATACACAAAAATAAGACACCGTTATAATAATATACTCGAACTCCGATTTCCTTGTTTAATTGACACAAGGCGCGCTCTTGCGGAACGAGTATGCATCCGATCTTAATTCTTTAGGAACTTTTAGTTTGTTATTGAGGACTGTACACTTTAGGAGTATACCAAAATTCAGCTTTTTTAGATTCTGAACAGAGTGATGGAATCTATTGGTTTTACAATGATGTGTATTTTTTTTTTGTGTCTCACGACACCTTTTTAATAATAAGTGATTCAAAATGTATATATTATTTTTTTTTTCTTGTGAAGCTAGTTCAAGTTTTCTGTATAAAAGTGAAAATATTTATATTGATAGAACCTTTTCATACTGTCTACATTTTATTTTACAATTATCGACCTTACACGAATTTATAAATAATCACTACGTTCCAAGTATAAACAGAATAAATTTTATGAATTAAAATTTCAAACGGTCATAAAATGTTTTCGTTTAAGTCCGGTAGAAATTTTTTTATAGATTTTGAAGAGTAGCTTATGGATAACCTAGTGTTAACCTTTTGAACCTTAAGTATAAACAAAAAAATTTTATGAATTTTTATCTACAAAATAATTTGCAAATTAGCATGATTTTGACACATTTTATACAAATTTGAACTTTATGGGCTTATAAAAAAAATTTGAGTCAAACGATCTTGGATATTTTTTAGTTACGATAAGTATAACTTATAAGTTATAATGAATATTGTAATAAATTTTCAAGAGTTTTCGGGCAGCCAAATAAATTGTATAGATATTTCAAAAAAAAACTTACAAAAATCGAAAATTAAAATTGTTTATGAATAAGTCAAAACACTTTAAACTTAACCATGTATAGAAAAAGCCAATATAAAGATTTGGGCAACCGCAACGTCGCGAAAAAACTCACTACAATATAAGACATCTACTCCAATCTATCCATTAAAATGAATATTCACACCTCGGTTGAAGAGAAAATCATCTTCTAAAAAACTCCTCCATGGATATGGAACCTCTCAATGGAATTAATCACGTTCAACAAACAAGTAACTGACCATAAAATAATAATATCTTCTTTTTATGAAATTATTCAAAACAGATTCCCTACTCGCACTCAAATCTTCAAAATCTGAGCATGGTGTCGGTTTTTCAATAATTATTCACAACCAAACGATTATTCAACACAAGCTCCCTGCAATAACAAACATATTTACCGCTGAGAACTTTGCAATCCTAGAAGCAATCAAATTAGCAAATTCTCTTCAAATAAATAATTTTTTGATTGTTAGCGATTCCTTCAGCGTACTAACAGCTCTGAAAAACCCGTGGTCTAAAAATGAAATTACCCAAATAACTCAATCGAAACTAATAATCACAAAAAAAATATAGAATTCATGTGGGTATCTTCTCATGTAGGCTTTAAAGGAAACAAAATGGCCGACGAAGCAGCCTCTCTAGCTAGTAAAAATATAATCAAAAACAGCATCGATAAAATAGCTTCCAATGACATTTTCACATCCATTAAACATGACACCCTCAAGTCATGGCAACATCAATGGGACTCCATCCCTCCAATCATCAAACTTAAGTCCATTAAAAGTATAGTGAAGCGGTGGTATATTCCCCCGGACCTCAGCCGACGATAAAATATTGCCATCAACCGCATAAGAATTTGACACACTTTTCTTACACACTTCTTCCTCATCAGTAAAGATCAACCCCCTATATGCAACATATGCCAAACTCGTATTACAATAAAACATATTTTTGAAGTATGCCAAATACACGAACCAACCCGAACACTGCTCAACCTACTACGCAAATTCAAAGAAGCCCTCAACGAAGAATCAACTCTAAAAACCATTAAATTCATCACCAAAGACAATTTTATTAATAGGATATAGTTTTAATTCAAATTCAATGTAAATTTATTTAAATATTCTATTGCAAACCTAATGTTGGCTAATAATTTTAGAAGTTGAAGTCTGTAAAACTTTAAATAAAAAAAAAAACAAAAAAAGATTTGTTGAAAATTTCAAGTGTTTGAGGTTTTACGTTTTTATACAACAAACCAGGACAATGGAGTCATTCTACATTGTAAAAGATGAAGAAATTAACGAATAAGAATGGAGTAACGTTGCCGACGGGGTATAAATACCAGTCACTCTTCGAAGCCTAAAATTCATCACAATTATTACACCTTATTACACCTTTTATATAACATATTATAACACATACATCACACATCAGTCGTTCTTGAAGCACTCAAACAACATCGTCAACATCGTCAACATCGTCGACAACCAATGGTGAAATAGCGATCCGACCATCGTTCTACGGCTCCAGGCTCCAATTCTTCGAAGTCCGAAAGCAAATCGACAGGGCATCAGCGCTCACAGATAAGCCTTTGCGAAAGCAAAGACCCAAACCACCAACAGTTGTCGTGGGGCCAAGCCCCCATATCGTCGCAGCAACTCCGCCCAAACTCCAAAAACCATCCCCTCACAACTCCCCCACTGAAAAATGCTCTTCTTAGGGCGACAGCAAAAAAAGAGCATCTCCTGCTATGGGCCGCAAAGCCACAAAGCGCAAAGGAGCTAGTTCTTCCCCCCTTCCTCAAAACCACGGGTCAAAAAAACTATTCCGTCAGAGACCCGAACCTTCTTCCCCTACACCATCAACTTCCGATACTGATTCTATTCCGTACTTTTCTAATTCCTCAACTTCCGAATCATCCACAACATCCCAAACATAACCACTAACTATCCTTCCATATATCTAAATAACCCCAACACCTACTTCCGAACCACTTAACACCAAAATCTCCCCCAACAGCATTCATCTACTTCCGAACGTCCCAAAACAAATCAAGCCACCCCCTATCATACTTAGCTCTTAATCTTGACAACCACACCGCCTCAAACTATACCAAAAAACCAAAGTAGACCTCGACTTGCTGCAACTGTGGTGGCTCCCACACTGCCAACTTCCGAGGGTGTATCTTCTTCACGGAACAGACAAAACCCATAACAAAAACCTTGACCACAAAATCAAAAACTGCTCCTAAGCCACAGCCGCTACCACCAAATACCATTAATCCAAACTAAATCACCTCTCCACCTCCCCAAACTCTTCTCCAAACTACGCCGACATCGTCAAAAATTCATCTACCACTAAACCTAAATCAAAAGTCCCAAATAATAATACGTTATCAACTATCCTTTCCCTACTAACAAACCTCTTGACCGCCTTCTCCTCCGACGCTGACCCAAAACTTTTAGTGGAAAACATAATGAAAACATTCATTACCCTCTTAATGCCTCAACATGTCTAACCTCAAAATCATATTTTGGAACTCCAACGGTATCACTCATAAACTTAACGAACTTCGCTCCCTAGTACTCTAACAGAACATCGACATAATTTTACTAAACGAAACCCGCCTTCACTCATCCTCCAAACTTCACATCTCTAACTTCTTTACATAAAAGAACAACTTGCTTCCAGAACGTAACTCACCTGCACACTGTGACACAGCCGTTCTTATCCACCGACGCATCGTCCACCAACCCGTCACTCTCAACACTGTCATCCAATCTTCCTCTGTACTCATCCAACTTAACAGCCTAGAAGTCCTAGTAACTGCAATTCACAAACCCCCCGGTGCAATGCTAACAACAACTGACCTAGACATACTAACCCACAGTGCTGAATGGCAGATTTCGGCCGGTGACTTCAATGCCAAGCATCCCTTGTGGCACAGCCACTCCACTAACGCTGCTGGCAGAAAACTCTTCGACCATGTACAAAACTCTGTCTACCTCATCTCAGCGCCTTCCACCCCCACCCACTTTCCCACATACATAGGACACAGACCAGACATCCTTGACTTCGCCCTTATAAGACTCCCTATCCCAACACAAATCCCTAAATGAACTTTCTTCTGACCACAACCCAATCCTACATGAAATCTTAAGTACTCCAGTATCTTCGTATCCTCCTAATACTAAACGTTTCATTAACTGGAGAAAATACATTAACATACTCATTGACCTGCCGAACTTATCCACACAACCGTTACATACCACGCAGTCAATTGACTTAGTAATCGAAATACTGACCAATAACATACAACATGCTATAGCAGCTAGCGTTTTTACTCCCAATCACAATAACTCACTAAACCCCTTACTAAACCACATTCAAACTGAAATAATTGAGAACAGAATACGCCGGATCTGGCAAGGAAACCGCGACCCCAACATCAAACGCAAACTTAACTCTAAAATTTCCTTCATCAGAAATATCTTCAAAACCAACAAAACTGACCAATGGGACATCTTCTTACGCTCCCTATACCACCAAGACGGCTCCCTATACAAACTTAACAAATGTCTTCTCCACAAACGTCCAGCCTCTCATCCTCTCCAAGGACCTAATGGCCTAATATTCCCAGCCAAAAAACCGCGCTGAACTGGTGGCAGACTCCCTGGAACAACAATTCACTAACAACCCAGGCCAGGCCTAGATATTCCCGAAGTAGCCGCAAACTACCACTCACTGACTAACCTATTCATCGACCAATCAAACATTTTCACTACCCCGGGAACAATTCAACAAATTATCAATAAACTTCGGAAAAAGAAGGCACCTGGGGACGACCATATCACCAATACAGCTCTCAAATTTCTGCCAAACAACTTATTACTCTCTCTAACTAAAATTATAAACAGCTCCTTCAAAATCTGCTACTTTCCCATTGCTCGAAAAAAATTAGTAATCATCTTCATCCCAAAACCAGGCAAAGACTACAAACTTCTCGAGAACTACAGACCAATTGCTCTACTTTCCTCACTTTCCAAAATCTATGAACGTCTTATCCTCACTCAACTACAAAGCTCATTACATGACAAAATCAGACCTGAACAATTTGCCTTTAGGCCTGATCACTCGATTATATTACTGCTAACCAAACTTACACACCAAATCAGCCAAAACATAAATAACGACGTCCAAACAGCTTCCGTCTTCCTCGACGTGGAAAAAGCTTTTGACCGTGTTTGGCACAAAGGCTTCCTTTATAAATTATCCAAACTCAACACTCCAACCACAATCATTAAAATCATCAAATCTTTTCTCGCTGACCGCACTTTCATTACCAAAATCGAAGACTCTTTCTCGTCAACCAGATACATACAGGCCGGGGTCCCTCAAGAATCTTGCCTTTCCCCAACTCTCTACCTAGCTTACATCAACGACTTACTAACTACTCCCAAAGCACAACTGTCCCTATTCGCAGATGATACTATGTTCTTTACGACCGATAAAAACTCTGAACGTGGAGCTGTCCAACTACAACATCAAATCAATCTAGCGTCCAACTGGTTTCATCGCTGGCGCATCAAAATTAACCCAACTAAAACTGTAGCCGTCATCTTCGGGCGCAAAAATACAACAAACGTCCCTAACTTACTCATCGTTCAACCACACTATCAACTGGTCTAAACATGCCAAATACTTCAGCGTCACCTTAGGTCACAGACTAAACTTCACCCAACATATATTCAACATTACTAAAAAAGCAACCCGCACACTTGGAATACTTTACCCCATACTCGACAGAACTAATCCCATCCCAATTGCAACAAAACTTAACATTCTTAAACTATACATATCTCCAATCCTCACTTACGCAGGTACCTCTTGGGCTCCCTTCATTTCTTCCTCATACTGGCTAAAAATTGAATCCGTCCAAAACATTGGCATCCATACAATAACGAGCATGCCTACCTTTGTCAAAAACACTATCCTTCTAAACTCTGCAAAATTCAAATTCATCCAAAACTCAATACAGTCTCAATTCAAATAATGTTCTATAAAAACTCTTTTTCTAACCACAATCACATCAGACTTCTAGGTAAAACTATCTCTCCTCGATCCATCAAACAAATATTAAAACCCAACCCGCTGGTATGAACAAACTAAGTCTTAACCAACTAATCACATCCAGTCCAACCTCGACAGCAAAATACCCATCCACTAATAAAAGCGCAAGCCTGGTGTAGTAAACACCAAGGTTTAGTCCATTCCCTTAAAGCAAAGCAAAGCAAAAAGCCTAAAATTTCATCCACTAAAAAAGGCACCAGCCTGGCATAGTTAACGGCTAAGTCCCCCCTCCTCCAACAAAGCAAAGCAAAGCAGCAACGTTAATCCATTCTCAACTTATCAACTGTCAATTTCAAAAAACCAAACACTTGAAGAAAAGAGAATTTGGACCACCCGACCTGCCAACGAGCAATTCCGACGCCGACGACGACGACCAATGCTAGCGCCGACGACTAGTGCGAGCCCCGACGACAACGAGCAATACCGACGCCAACGACGATCAGAACGAGCATCGCCGACGACGACGACCAGTGCGAATCCCGCTGACGACGATTGATACGGGCATCGGCGAACACCGTCTTTCTCAAGGCCAACATATCGGAAACCTTCCGGCATACTTATTTGAATTTTTGCCGGTGAATGTTCACGGCTGGTACGTGCACTTGCTTGAGCTCGCTGCCAACCGTGAATCTAAAATTCCCTTGTCGCACTTATTTGAGCTCGACGCCGCCCGCCACGGTCGCTTGCTTGAGCCTACCGTGCAGCCGGGAAACCCATCCCCTCATTTTTTAATTTTGATTTGAAAGGGAACCGAAGTACATATATATTATATATCTTATTTAATTTAATAAATAACCTTTGATATCACAAAATTAGAGAGTTGTTCTTGTCGGGTGTCGGAAACCCCGACACACCGTAACAAGTGTTGCATTTAATTGTTTTTCTATAATATTTATAGAAACTATGACGAAATATATAATGTATATTATAATTATTTTTTCCTATATTGACTTTTTTTTTAATTTGATTTAAGTATTATAATTTTTAATATAGTATGTTTTTAATACTATACATTTTCATATAAGTCATACCCAATTATTTCAAGTTGAGACTTAAATACCTATATCTTAAAAATAATATGGATAATTGTTCAAAAATATGGAATACATTACAGTAATATTACCATAGAAGTTAGATTGGCAAAAACGGGTAATTATCATACGTGGTAACCTAAGCCATCGTGGTAGTCTAAATAAGATTCCTTCAAAATTGTGTGTATAATCTGCTGATACTTAAAGTATTAAATTTATAAACAATTGAAGATAACTTATAAATTATTTATCCAAATATTATTAACAGATTAATTTGACCATTGATATTGAGTACCAAGTAACCCGATATAAAATAACGCGGAAACGATGATATGATAGTTAGTTGTTTCATTATTCAAATTTTGATAATCGACCAAATTGTTGAATGTGCCAATAAATCAAATATTAATTTTCCTCACATTTTCAGTTATTTACTTTATTCTAGAGATAACATTACGGAAATTGACCTACATGGCTATATCTTACAGTCGTATCAGTCGTATCTGCTATCTACATGTAGGTACGATACACATTTTCAATATGTAAATAATAATACTGTCTATTGTACTGCTGTTTCGTAATGTATCACATTCTGGTTATTTTTAATAAGGATTAAACACTGTAAGAGACACTTACATCGAGAATTATTGATATTTTACCCTCTGAATTTATGTTGTTTCGTTTGTAAAACATGTATGATTTCCGGTTTTCTTAACTTTCGTTTAATTTTACATTTCAATTAATTTAAAATCTAAAAAAATCATCGGCATTATAGACATTAAACATGTACCTTTAATTTGGGAAAATCTTCTTATGTTCATCGAGGAAAATATTTGTTAATTTTACCAGAACTTTTATATTATGAATACATTATAACTCAACAACAAATTCGATGTTATAAAAAGAATAGCCTATAACTGTAAACTCCATGAAAGTAAAAACATACATGGTTTTTAGTAAGTAATTCTTTTTATATAATACATAAATTAATATTGTGTTCAAAGAAATATTAAGGTGATAATTTTATTCGTTAATTATATATGTTATTTTCTTCATAATAAGTGTATGTATAGTATGTATAATTTATTTATAATTTACATATTATACATTACATACATACAAGTATATAATGACAAATATTATTCGATCCTTCATAAAACTGATTAATTATATTTTTTTTATTGTACATTGACATTAAGTTACGATTTCAATTAAATATCAATTATTTCACGACATTATTTGTTCTTATTTTATAATCATATAATGTATATAAATCAGAAAGCAATAAAAGTAAATTTGCTATGAGAGTTTATAATATTATAATAATTGTGTCTTGAATATTGCTTATATACTACCATTATAACTATCAATTAATTAACTTATTTTTGATTTTCAAATTCAAAAGGAATATGTAATAAAAATGTATTTCTCTTATAAAATATTATTAGCCATAACATATTTAATAAACTTTCATATTATTTAAAACCGAATATTCTAAATAATAGTTTTTCAAAATATTTTTACTATTTTTTATATTAATTTTTTTTCGAATGGTTCGAATGGAAGCGAACATTTAACGAGAGAGTTCTAACCTATACAATTTATATTCTAAAAGTATCATAAAGTTTTGAATTTAAATACTACCAATATTTAATTTTAAATTTAATATTCTTACAATACTATAATAATATAATTAAATAATTAGAGTTCAATATAAAAAAGGATTTAAATAGTTCTAAATAATTTGTTATTTTATCAATAATTCCATAAATCAGATAACTTACAGTGTATTTTTATCGTTTTAGATTTGCTTACTTGGAAATGTTAGCCATAAGAGCATATCACATACCAGAACGTGGACATTCATTTATGACTTCGTACAATAAAATGATGCAATTATCAGTGTTGGCGTGTGCAGTGTTATTGCAGTTAGGACTAAAGGTAAACTTTCAGTATATTTACTTTACGATTATAAAGAACATTTACAATTGTGATTTATATCAATCTAATCTGAGAAATTGTGAAATAAATTATTACGATCCAATCCACAATTTCGATCAACTATTTCAACTAGATATTGTTACAAACTAACTTTTATGATACACGTACTGAAATCATTTTATTGTGCATTTGGATTAAAGCGTAATATTACTATATTTGCTGGATGCAAAAATCTTTGATAATATTGAAAAAAATATAATAGAATATACGTAGTTCACTTAAACATGTCTGATTTATGAGTGAATTCAGAAGTAATGTCATCACAAATATTCAAGTTGACATTAATATGTGTATTCCTTATTTATTTACATACCTGAAATTGATCTATTTAACTAATAAACATTTTTATCTTTTAGGAAGTTAGGAATAATTTAAGAATTGTATAAAAAACATTGTTATTTATTTTAATGTTGTTGCATTATTGAATAGGTATAGGTAGTAAAACCTGTTGAAATAATTCCCTATTGTATAAATACGAGGTTCATATTATCATAATCACTTTCAAATTTAAGAAATATCTTCTGTCATTTAAGATCAACAAGTTTTAAATGTTTATTAGGTATACGTAAATATAATCGTATTAAACATTGTTGAAATTTTAATCATATTGCATTTTGAAGTAGGAATAAATTACTATAACTACTAATCCTTATTATTAATAAAGATTGACAACATATAGTAAAAGTTTTGAGTGCTAAAAGTAAAACGGTAAAAAGATCAAGAAATTATAATACTAATGTATAAGTGGTTATTTGATTTATTTTTATACGATATACATTTTTTTTAAGATTGTACAACAAACAAATGAATGCACACATTTGTACTTTATAATAATAAAATTCATAGTTTTGTATAAAATGCAATAAATGTTTTTTGGCATTTGGTTATTCCATATCATGATTACCTCGTTGACTCAACAATCAAGGAAATTATATTTGTTACATAAATTATGTTGTATAGCCATAAATTATAATGCACATTTACCTTACGATTTTTAGTTTTGCATTTTAGTATAACATAATTAAATCAAGTTTTTAATTTAATATTTTTTGAAAGTATATTAATATAGTGGTTGAGTGGTCATATCTCTATCCATATTAATTATAATAAATATAGTAAATATTGAATAAATTAAAATAGTAGATTTTTAAACTTAATTGTAGAGCTGAAAAATTAATATTCGTATTTAATATACGCCTGGTTTATACATAAAAATATAAGTTAGATAAAAAACATAACTTACTGAATTGTTGAATTTAAGTAACGTTTTTAATAACAATAATGAATTATTCACACAAATATTTTTGTTTTGTTTTATTTTTTCCATTATTTTTCTTATTTTATTTTTAAAACATTATATTATATATTCATAATATGATTTAATTAATTATATCGAAAATATATCTAGTTTGATATGCAAAAATCTCGCCATCCCTAACGGCGTCTTTTTGGCTGCGGTCGCGTCCTCGCCATCAGCATTGCATTCCATCCAACCCATGACCCTGATCAACATATTGACCGCAATTGCCACATCCCAACTCTCCGTTCTAACTATTTTGCCACCATCTGCGGCCACCAACATATTGGCCACGTTCAACTCTCTGCAAGCATTAGGCTCGCTTCCGACTCCTCTAATCAGAGACCTAGTGCAACTGATATTGGCCTCTTCAAAACTGTTCACCACAATGCTCTTGTCCACGCTCGACTGTTTACTTCGTTTCCTTGCCTCGTACCCAACCGTCCTGGCTTTTCTGCCATCAACTACGTTGATTAAATTGCTCCCCGTGTTATCTTCGCTACCCCAATTGCTTGCGGCCATATCCTCGCCGACGCTTACCTTTTTCATCATAGCTCTGTCTAACATATCTCCGAAAATCCTTTGTACTTTACCACCACCGGTTACCGTCACACTTATGGGTTCCATCACCTCCAATACAGCGTTGGCCACGTCTAGCCCCGTATCCATCAGCTCCCTAATATCTATCATGAATCGATCATCCTGTCTAATCATTATTCTACCGATATCCTTACTGATTTCTTTTCTTACGTACCTATCTAATAACCCTGATTTACTGAACACCACGCCTAAGGATAAACTCATTAAATTAGCCAACCTAATCCAGTCATCTGGCTCATTCTCTTATAACGAGTCAAATGGTCAGCCATACAACCATACAATCAGCCATTTAATCAACCGTTTTAATAGACTTCCCCCACCTCGACTACCACCATGAACTTTTAACCAAGACGGTTTTTCTAATTCAAATCATGCTCCCGGAGTAATTCTACCCAACAACGTTACTGATCCAGTAATTTTTACTATTTTCAACGACAGTAAAGCACACGATAAGAATAATCCTGGATCTTCTAAAATACCGGAAAATCTCATACCAAAGTTAATCCTACCAAAAAATTCTAAAGGAATGGAGATATATATATATATATATATATATATATAATACCTAAAAATAATAGACACTTGTAGGACTAGTTCAACTTATAACTATTTAGTATAAACGTCAAATGCCAGGATTTTTATTTGAATTTGAATACCTAATAAATTCTTATAGACTGTAATAGTATTAATAGTATTCCAATTATTAAATAAAAAGTAAGTGAATTAATTTGACAAAATTGAATTTATATTCGTAATATACAATCATGGCACATAGAAAATAATACTTCCAATTGTTGAAAAAAATATATACGTAAAAATAAATTATTACGTATATAAATGTGTAATATAATATATAATAATACATGAACACTTCCGTTTCTTTAGTATTCACAATTACAATATTTTACATTATTGAATATTACCTTACGTCTTTTTTGTTTGTTCATTTTACATAGTTTTACGCTCTTTATTTAATGTCCGAAACGGCGTCGGATATGCAACTTGTGTTTTTTATTGATCTCAATTTTTAGGTAATAATATTATCAAAGGAAGTTAATTTTTATTATGTACCTTTCTCTATCAATCGTATGCAAAATATCTGAAGTACAAATATAAAATACTTTTATTAACTATTGTTTCGTTAATGTACCAAATTAAGGAGAAAAGGGTCATAAAATTGGAATCGGCTTGTACATAGCAGTTTACGTTAATGTACACTACTTCTTTGCTAATAAATTATAAGACTATAAATATTATAACTTAGTCGTGTCTGAATGTCTGATATTTATCCAACGATGATTATTACTTACTATTATTAAGAACGTGTTTATTTCTTAGAGGATAGTTAACTAAAGTTTTGGGTGTTACAAATTTCAATTCAAGACAAAATGTGAATATGTTCAAATTGATGATTTTTTTTATGTAACAATAGTGTATTATAATTATGAAACATAATCTTAATTTTTAAAGAAAAATTTTACCTAATTTTACTATGTAAATAGTTAATACAAAAAATCAGTTATATTCAATTATTTAGAAATTTTTATTTTAAATCGTAATCCTAATTTGTATTGTAGATTGAAATTTATATTATGATTATTACGTGTTTATATATAGGATCTAAAATAAATTGCATTATTAAAGAGGCCCAAAAGAGGCGTATCCAGGATTATAATTTAGTACAGGCCTGCTTATAAGAATAATTGTTAATTAGGAAAATATACACATTGTTTTTTTTTAAAAGGAATTTTAAATACATTTTTAAATGTATGTACTTTATAGTTAATCATAATTTAAGATAGTAAAAATAATAACTATTTATAATATTTATTTGGTAAATTGAATTCTTCTATTATTCATTTGGGCAAAATTTTCAATAAGCTTTGTAGAATCTTTCAATAACTCTGAACCGAACTTCCTTTCGATTGATATTAATGCTAAATTATAAAGACGCGTAGTAGTTATAGGTGTTCATAAATATGTCTTGATTCTTCTCATCGTTTAAAAACTTCTTTCGGCTGATTCCGAACTTACTGCCAACTGGTATAACTACACGCGTTCAATAACCAATTTAATTTTCTCAAATGACTTTTCTACATCACATATTTCTTATATTTCTTATACTTCGCGTATGTTCACTGAATACACCCCAGTCCCGAATAGTTATGCGTTGAGGCGTATGTATTAATGTATTATAACAAAGAAACTATTATGATATACAAAAAATATCTCGTCACCTCGGTATGATTGACATTCAAATGCATAAATATTTGAAAAGTCTTATTATATTATAGTTATATTGGATTCGTACTGTACAACACAATAGAAATAAGTAGGTAAATGTGATAGAGCAAATAATAACGTATAATTACGTAAAATTTCAAATGGAATCCCCTGACGCGCTTTCCGAAATCGTGTCATTGGCCTACGCCTACTCGGCCAAGCACTAGACCATAAATTATAATACATACATAGCGGTCATAGATATTAGATACTACTCGTATTGTTTACGCCAGTTTACTAGCGATGCTTGTTCGTAACAATAATCACCTAAGTATCAGTTTCCGAAAAATCATCGTTCATTTGTATTACTATTATTGCAGGCGGATCATCATAAATCATAATAATATAATATTAAAACATAATCTCTTGTATAGGTAAAAAATACGTTACTACATGTCTTATTACATCTATGTGCATTGTGCATCAATTTCATCATTAGCACTATTATTATCTTAAAATTCTCCGATTAATTATTGTACTATTATTCGCAAGCGTGAAGGTTTTCATCATTTCATCAAATAAAAACAATAATTGTTTTATATTATAATATTTCGTATTCAATTAGTACAACATACGCATACCAACAAACCCAACACGTAGAGGTAATCTTTGCGCCGCCATAACAGACAGTGGGCCGGTATCATTATGATTATTATTATACTATGAGTATAATACTATATCCTGCAACTTGCAAGACCTCTAAAATTTCACTAATGAAATTAGACATTTCGGGCGTTGGTTAGGTGAAGTTCGAGCTGAACCGTGATTCAATGTAGGTAACGCTCAAGCCTCTCAAGGTCAATAACTCGACGATAAAACATATAACATTAGCTCCAAAGGAATAATGATTGATAATAATTGATAATAATATTATGTTTCAAAAACGTACGTATTAACAGTTTATTATAATATAATAATAATATACATTTCATGTTTTTTTTTGTATTCATGTAGGAACCGTAATGACCTTGAACGTTATTGCAAAGTGGCAAAATAATCGTGTTAGTGTGCTACTGCGGTCTTCACAATAGGATTGTATACGATATCACTTTCAAACAACAATAATATAACCAACAACGAAAAGTACGAAAAAAAAACCGAAATAACCAAGACTACAAGTAATGGCGGACATATATTATATTATAAATTATAATATACTAGACATTTTTAATTTGTATTTTATTTGAACTCAGATAGCAATACAATATTATAAAGGTTATATAATATAGATAACTATGTATTATAAAAGTGAATTTAGTTATAACTTTAAAAATATTCTGCATTTCCTTCTAGTGTTATATTTTTCAATTTTTTTTTTTTTTTTTACCAAAATTTAATAATTTATGAAACTTTTATAAAATATACAAAAACCACAAAATTTAAGAACAATAATTATACTGCAGCAGGTGATTCGAACAATGGCAATCACTCGAGTAAATTCTGATACAATTTTACCAATTATATGCGTTTAAAATTAAACAAGTGTATAAGTGCATTTTATAACAATTAACAGACGCTAATCATATACACATTATCATAATTTACCTTCTACTTACTAAATATATTATTGTGCATGGCTGTCAACGGGTAATATTGATGAGTGTAATTACCGATTGCATTTGTATTGTATGGTGTGATAATTGCATCGGCCTACTATATACAATAGTGCGTAAAAACATAATAACTATATATTATAATTATAATGTAGTACAATGTAGTATAATATTTTTCCGCGTTTTTTCATCAAAAATTTGTCAAAATAAACGAATATTGACATTGCAATACGTTGTAAAACTTGTTACGATTTTATGATCGTATTTTTATATCCATAATTATAAATATATAATTATCATAGAGATTCGTTCTTGCATTTATGAGCCATCCCAGCTGTATTGATTTTAATGTAATTGTTGTGTAGTGCGGTTTGTTTGTTTAAAAAACAACGCACAGGCGAGTTTCAAGAACCTGATTAACCACACCAGACGCACAGCAGTATTTGTTTATGTGTAAACCAATCAAATACCATACCAAATCAAAACTGTTATAAACATTTCAATAAATTACCGCTTAAACTGAACAACCGAAATAATTTTATATAATTTTTTGATTTTACAATGATGTGTGTTTTTAGATTCTGAACGGAGTGATGGAATCTATTGATTTTACAATGATGTTTTTTTTTTTTTTTTGTGTCTGACGACAACTTTTTTTGCAGTAAAAATTGCTTCGATTTGCTTATACAGCAACTTATCTGAAAGCAAAGTGAATGTAAATGGTACTTGAGCAAGTCAAAAATCTAACTTTTTAAATACTTTTTGCAAAAATTGAAAAAAACGTTAAAAATATTACGAAAAAACGGGAAATTTTACGCAAAATCACGTTTTTACAAACTACATTTTTTTAAAATGCTCTAACTCAAAAACGAAAAACCGCAACAACATGAAATTTTCGCCAAATTTTTATATTAGTGTTATCTATACATGGTTAAATTTTCAAAGTATTTTGACTTATTTATAGACAATTTAAATTTTCGATTTTTATAAATTTTATTTTTTTAAACACCTATAAAATTTAATTGGATGGCCAAAAACTCTCGAAAATTTAATACAAGGGTAGCTCGTATTAAGATAGCTTGTATTGAAGATAAGCTTAACTTATCTTCACTAGAAAATAACGGTGATCGCTTTACTCAAATTTTTTTTATAAGCTCA
This sequence comes from Chaitophorus viminalis, assembly GCA_025469195.1. Taxonomy (NCBI): domain Eukaryota; kingdom Metazoa; phylum Arthropoda; class Insecta; order Hemiptera; family Aphididae; genus Chaitophorus; species Chaitophorus viminalis. The sequence goes on along the minus strand of JAIPRK010002122.1, from coordinate 547 downwards.
TAAAGCTCAAATTTGTATAAAATGTGTCAAAATCACTATAATTTGCAAGTTATTTTGTAGATAAAAATTCATAAAATATTTTCTGTTTATACTTAAGGTTCAAAATGTTGACACTAATTTGTCCATAAGCTAATCTTCAAAAATATATAAAAAAATTTCTACCAGACCAAAAGGAAAAAATTTTATGACCGTTTGAATTTTAAATTTTTACGAAATTGCATAAAAAAGCGATTTATGGTCAAACGATTTTAAATATTTGTTATAATTCAAAAAGTATAAGTCGCAGAAACTTGAAATTTTCACCAAATCTTTATATTGGTGTTTTCTATACATGGTTTAGTTTTTAAAATATTTTGACTTATTTATAGACAATTTAAATTTTCGATTTTTGTAATTTTTTTTTTTTTTAATATCTATAACATTTTTTTGGCTGTCCAAAAACTCTTGAAAATGAATTAAAGGATTAAATATAAGTAATACTAATTGTAACTAAAAAATATCGGAGATGGTTTCACTCAAATTTTTTTTATAAGCCCATAAAGTTCAA
>JAIPRK010002121.1:0-28822 GCA_025469195.1 Chaitophorus viminalis | reverse complement strand
ATATATATATATATATTATAGTCTAAAAAAAGGGGTTATACCGCGTCGCGATGATTTTGAGAATAATTAAAATATTTCTCTCCGGATATTTCGATAATGAGGTTTTTTCGTTTAGCGCATTTATGATTAAGTGTGTGTGAGTGTGTGTGTAAGTATGTGTGTGTCATAGACATGAATAGATCGACATCTAAAACATTTAAAAAAAATACGTTATAACTATAGTGGCTAATATAAATGCGCGCCCGCTTCTCTGGCCGGCATTATACCGCATACGGACCGCATCCTTCTATAGGTATAATAATATAATAATTACGAAGAGAAAATAATAATTAGTACAAAACCTCTGTATTTCCAAACACCTATATGCCATATGACCAAATGGTAAACAGTGTTGTGTAGACGTAATATAATAGCTACGTTTTATGTTTGTATAGGTATTAAACGTTTTTTTATTATTATTATTATTATTATTATTTACGTGCGTACACTTTTACGCGTTTTATACACTATAATATGCGCATTTTTATAGCCTGCAGGAGCGAAACGCAGTGTCGCAAACTGGAGGAGAAAATAAACGATTTAATTTTAAATATTATTCATATTTTTCTTGTGATATGACACTCCGTAATAATATAGAATAATAGTACGTATACAACAAATATGCATTGGAAATTCGATAACTCGAACGTCTATATAGTATATAAGTCAAATTTTTGATAGCTGGAAAGTATATATCTTGGCCTCTACGTTCTAATAGAAATAGAACAGTTGAGATATATTTTCCCGATGAATCGAATATCGCCAATTTGAATTTTTCAGTAATTTCGAGAAGTCGTTTGTGTAAAATTATAGTTTATTTTATTACTCGAATTACCAAAATACTCTAACGAAAACTATCGAAATAATTATATCATAATTTAAGTTGAAATGACGATGTGGATAATTCTTAAACTATAACTGTTTTGTATAACTCTTAACCCAAACATTGGATAATTGGATATAGTCTAGAGTTTATAGGTCATGTACACAAATATATTCATGAACAACAAGAAATTCCAAGTGACATTTTTTCTGTTGACTGGAAACTTGAAAGATAATCCCTCATCAAAAATTGAAAAACAAAAATGACCTACCTCTTCTAAAAATATTGCAGTCCTAAATATATTTATTTTTTTTAGTTTAATTTAATTTAATTTCAATTATGTACTATTATTTTCCGAATTCCAATGTATATATTAAATTATAAATATATAATCTATTATAAAGATTTTTAAATATATTAAGAATAATGTACAATTATAATAAACAAAATCAAAAATACTGTCCTTGCGTACCTATTGTATATAATAAAGTACAATTTTTTCTCAATATTCGAGTAATCTAAAGGTTCCACTGTAATTATATTTCCATTCACAATATTATTTAATCTTCTGTTTTCACATAATATTTAACTTATCGTTAATCGGTTGTACGATAAATTATAAATTATAATATGATTATTACGTATACTGCGACATTGTGTCTATAGTTAATACTTTATATTTATTTAAATCAATGTTATATTACTGTTTGTAGACCAATATTAAATGTGTAAACATAGCTAAAGTACTTATATGTATTGCCGTAGGAAATATAGTCAGCCTATAATGTCATGAACTCATGATCATTTTGTTTAATACTTATGACAGTGTCAAACAAATTTCCAATTTTATTAAAGTGTGTGTGTGTGTGTGTGTGTGCTGTTTGTTATATTACATATAGAACAATGGGATTTAACAATCATTTCAATGGCGTGTAAACGTTATTTTTCGATTATTATTTTTAGCATCACCTCGTGCTGTATAACTTAAAATTCCAACAGCTATTTATCGGTCTTAGCAAAACTTTAAGAATTAGACGTCGAAGAAATACTACAAAGCAAATTTATATGATGAAATAAGCTTAAAAATTGATTACAACGATAAAACTTATAAAATAATTGTATATTATATTGCCTTTTATTAGCGGACGTTACAGCATTTTAATGCAATTGAATTGTTTCCTTTGTCGCACAGCTTGTCCAATGCGTATAATGTAATATAATACATATTATACATATATATATATATGTGTGTGTGTGTGTGTGTGTGTGTATGCATATGCATATATGTATAATATCACTATACTAATGTTCTAAATAAATCTACATAAATTACATTTATCTAAACATACCTCTAGATAAATACCGTATAAATATTTTTTTAAATATACATAAATTAAACTCATTATATGTATGTGAATAAATTTTATTTTTTTTTTTTTGTAGTTTCTCCTAATATAGTTTTTTTGAAAACGGGCCATTCCCAATAACGGATAAATTGTGTGGTCTCTCTAGCGATGACAGTCGGCTATATTATTGGAATAGATACCATCATCGCGCTGAAGCATTATTATATAAGCACGGTGGTTATATGAGCTGATAGATTTGATTATAATATATATTATTATCGTTATTCGGTTTTTGTTCTTTTTTTGGTTTTTATGACGTTGAAGTTCTCGTCCCACAACTTGCGCCGCATGTGTACGTGCATGTGTGCACGATTAAAACATTTGTCTTTATTCAATTCATTATTTTTATGTTTAACCTCTTTCTCTTTGTCAGTACAACACGTTCGTATTTCGGTAAACGCACATCATGGCGTCGTTGGGTGTGAACATGTATTATATATAAATAAATTATGTCATATAAGATATAAATATGTATTTACACTTGTATCGAGCGTACGTTTACCACATATAATGCGTATAATATTGTCGTAGTAAATCTGTCGAATCGCCGACTCGTGGACTGGACCCGCGGTGCTGTAAACATGGTGAAATGTGCTAAAACTAACTATTATTATTATTATTATTGTTGATGTAATTTTTTATTCGTGAAAATGGTATAAAATATACGCGCATTAATTGATCGTGCACACAACTGCTGCAACGGATATTGTTTCATTCCGTCCGGCGTGTACTGGCGACGACGGGGCTCAGCTACGCGTACGATCTATAGTGACTATTAACGTTATTTATTTATCTGCAAACGCGTTGTAGTTGTTTGTACGTCGCATTATCAAACAAATGCTTATAGTATACATTAAATATATATATACGCTCATAAGTACGCGTTTATCTTGTACATAATATTATGTTTTTTCCGTTGCGCAAACTGCGATTTTACGACGATTTCGCGAACGCGCGTGTATATCGAAGTAGGCTAATGGGCGTTGTAAATGCAGCGGGTCCATAAACTGCTGCAGTGCGGAGGACGCGTAGGATTAGCTAAGGATAATATCGACATAATAATAGTAATAATAATGAAATAGATGTTGACCGCTATCGCTGTCGTAGCATGGACGCGATGAGCATCGATTTGAAGCCAATGATATATCCACGTTGTACATATTGTACATTATTATTGCACAATAGTCAAATATTATAGTAGTGATGAGAAATAAGAATTAATAAGACTCAGAGTGAGTTGATAGATAAAAGTTATAATAATAATAATATTATTATTAATCCACAGTGTTTGGCACAAACTAATAAGTGCTCTTATTCTACGACACGAGTTTTTTTCAGCGTAGAGTAATTTCTATTAATATTTCAGACGAATGTATAGTATGTATATTTTTCTTGTACTAGAGTAAAAAAAATATTACATAAAAAAAAAAAAGTACTCAGTCCTATGAAAGTTAATCATTATTAAAACGGTTGATGTATAGAAACCACAATATATAGGTACAGTTAGTCAATAGGTATATTAAAATATTAGCAAAATTTTGAATTTTCTAAAACAATGGTATATTATAGTGTATTATATTTGCATGCGTACGTATTTTATTATTCGACTAGTCATCCCTTTCGCAACGAATCAAAATATTAATTTTATTTCATTTTATATTATGTCCGTTCCGAACACCTGTAGTTAGTACATTAGTACTTTTTAGATGTAATATTATTTACTAGTCGTTTGATCGACGCCCTATAAGCACACACAATTTGTACAGGTACTATAATAATAATAATACATAAACTATAGTAGTATAGTCTGTGTGCTTTTCACAAATCAATTCTCTGATTCTCAGAGTTATTATATAATTATAATATCACGTCATTCGTGTATACCCATAAAAGCAAAATCTGAATTATAATTTTATATTATTATTATTATTATTTTATTTTTTTTCGTAAGTTTTCAAGAAACAACAAACTTAATTGCATCATGCGTTATTACTAGGTATATCGGTTTAGTTATTATTTATATACACTATGCGATATGAGTATGGTGTGTACTTTTATGTTATAATATTATTATGATATATACATCTATGAATATTAATCTGGTTTCTCGCGCGAAAATCGAGTTTCTTATATTATCGTCATATTAAATATATTATAACGACGTTATTATAATATATAATATACGAAACGTGCTTCGTAAATATATATATATATATATACATTAGGTATACATATATATATATATATATATATATACATATTATTCTCCTCGAACGCGCGTATCAGCCGCCGTACGTTATACTTATAATATAGCGGATACACCTATATGCGCGCACCACAGATACACAGATATAATATTACCTAGTTGAAAAACTTAGACGGGATTGGCATATTAATATCTAATTTGTAAACGGGTTAACACTAATAAACGTATTTTATAAATGCTGCGGTGTTCATTAAAAATCAACGACACGACATTAGATTGTTTGATAAGAACAATAAACTGTATATTATATTGAATCCTTCGTGCACATATTATTATTATTATTATTATTATTATTATTATTATATTATGTACACGTGTAAAAATATTATTACACAACGGGCTACCTACACACACACACACAGAATTCTTGCACATGACGTAAACATCGTCACGAAGATGTCGTCCAGAGATCGTGTGTTCTCTTCAAATATCAAAATATTATATTTAATAATATTGATTTTGAAACAATGCGAGGTATATTATACAATTCTTTATACGGGATTTTTACAAAATTAAAATCGAACCAGTCAAAGTGTCAAGATTTTTCTGCTCTATAACGTGTCTTTTATCGATATATTCTTGACCAACTATAACAACATTACCATTCTCGAAACACGCGCACTTAACGTAATACATCTTCCCGGCGTTTCGGTATGATAATATTATAATATGTTTAAGTACAGACCGTACGGATGCATTAGACGCGCCTGTCTCGGCGGTGCAGTTATATAAGTATACATACGGCAGCTGCTAATCCTTATTGTAAGTCGCGTTGACGTAGTTGCAGGAATGTCATGACGTTATGTCCACACATATATATACCTGCACGAAATTATTTCTATATTTTATTTATTATGTTTGTGTACAAAACCGTTTTCCGAGGTTTGTTTTAAAAACGACTCGAACGTTTCTTATAATAATAATTATGTCACTACAACAATCTTTATTCAAGCCTTAATATTTGTAGTCAATGAAAACAATAGTTTTCCCCTTTTCAATCGACATAACACATATTATAATCGGATGTTTCTCGTAATATCTTACGCCTTACGGTATTTCGTAATATAAGTCGTCTGAAACTACACTATGTATACACTATATTTGTAATTGCAGCTGGATCGCTTTTGTATAATAAATATAATACAATATTTAAAGTAAATGGTTGTGAATTTCACAACACAAGTCGTTATAACGACGGTTTCGACCTAATCGGCCCAATACACACACGTCGAAAATAACTAAATACATGCAGTAATATACACAATACTATTTTATATGTTCGATATCGGTTCTATTAAAATATGCATAGTTGTTGTTGCGTTGGTTTTTTTTTCCAACAACGAATAATATATACATTTATATGTTAAAAACCAAAACAGTTTTTCTCTAGAGTCTATAGGTTATTGTGTATAATATGTTTCGTTTAATTTGCATAATTCGTTGCGTTTAGACATATTATTAATGTTGTATAATCCGTCGTTTGATTAAATTGAGAATTGTTAACGAAATATTTCATCGAGTTTATTATATACGAACCGTCGGGCATTGCCAACTATTGCTATACACGGTGACTGCAAGAGATGAGAGAAAAAAAAATAAGAGAAAACGGACGTCATAGATTCCACCAGACGCATTTTGATAGCTTAATTATGGCAATAATTATTGTATATTCGATTGTATCGTTTTACGCGTGTGTTAATAATTTAAAAGTGTCCAAATGCAGTCCCACTGCCATCATATATAGGTAGCGTTGCTGCGTGCAACTTCGGGTCCCGCTGCGGTGTTTGTCACAAAAATGTACGTATTATTATTAATACATATATACTTATATATATACAAATAAATACGCATATAATACGTACACGTGCAGTGTTCACATATTATAATAAACGTGTATGCATTTATTTCCGCGAACTGCATAATATGATTACCATACAACACTATACACGGTTCTGCAAGGCGAAAAATTTTATTGCTTCTTCCGTGACCGTTGGACGACTTGACAAGTGTAATATATGTGTAGGCAGAAACACTCAATTTTTTTTTCGTATTTATCTCTTACTCGTATACAGTTGGTTATCCTCGTGAACTGTTGCAACTCACTATATTGATATCTTAACGTCAGAGGTCCCAATATTTATAAGTCATATAAGTGTCGTTTTCGCATAAGTATTAATGTAGGTAACAAAGGTGCTGCACAACAATTAGGTTTCTACGCGGTCTTTACGAATCAATGATGTCCAAATGGCTCTCGTTTAATATACGATTGATTCAACACAAATATTTCATCACATATTTCGAAAAACTATGATAAATAAATTTTTTTTAAATTAGCCATCATCCCTCGGTTATATACGGTATTACGGTTCATATGATATAAGCCTTTGACCGTTGTTATGTAAAACAATAAATTACCAATGTTTTCTTCAATCACGTTATTTGCTAGGCATAGATATTTACATACTATTGACTGGATTCTGACTCCTACGGGAGCCGATGGGGAATCCACTGTTTGGGAATCTTGACAGGCACCGAATATGGGACTGTATAACCACATAAGAAATACACCTCTCGATATCAAGACGAGCGAGATGTTTTCTAGTAAAGGAGATGTGCCCAATTTGTACCTACCTGTGATATAGGTATATTCGAATGAGGTAATAAACGTATATATGTTTATAATAATAAAAGTGATTTGTGTCAGTATATGGACGTTTGAACGAGTCCTCGAGAATCAAGAAATATAATACTATGAGAAATATATATAATATTATTCAAACCGTACCTACATGCAAACGTGAGGTATAATTAATTATACTTAAATGTAGGTATACGGTCGTGCGTCCATCGGAAATCCGTGGATGCTGCGGCTTCACATTATACACGGCGTGTTGTTTAGATATAATATTATTATATATTTATCGGTGGCTAAATAAAGTTGTACATAATCTTATACAAGCATGCTTGGCTAGGTGGGGGCCCTACAGGAATCTGGAACCACGGCCCACTCCGAAATGTCGCCGTCTATTTGCATATTTTTAACGCGCGGTGCATCACTAAATCACGATTATAATAATATTATAGGTATATTAGCAGGTGCATATACTAATATTTATCTTTTTTTATCATTTGTTTCGCGGTACTATAATTCACGCATTGTGTGAGTGTGTATATTATAAATTATAAGGTACACAGATCACGACTGTATGTTTCTGGTCGGCCGTATGACGTATACTCACTATAAGTATTAAATTATAGATAATATAGTGTAGACAATTTCATTCATTTTTACAGTCAAAAGATGGCGGCTGCGGCACAACAGCGACCGGTTTCAGTCGAATATATACATACACACGCGTGCGTACTATCTCTATAACGCACGCACATGAAGCGTAGTATTAAATCTTATTTTATTGTAGAAATGTAGAAAATACTAATAAAATCCTGTAGCCGTGTGGTATACGTTGGGGGTGTGTGTGTAATTTTTTTTTTTTTTAATAATATTTATTACAATGAATGAAAATTTAGATGACACACAAAATGTAAACGTTTTTATTTTTACTCTCGGGGAAGGAAGAATAACAACACACTAACACAGGCATGGTACATATTGTAGTATTAGGCAATTTTAACAAATCAGCGCTAAAATAGCGCTGAACAAATTATAGTTAGGTCATGGGAACTATCGTCCAGCAGGATGTACACTAGAAATTTAATATTGTTAGAATTATCCTAGTCAGTAAGTTTACGTATATTTAAAATGTAATAATATTTAAAAATCATCTTGGTCAATAAGTTTACATATTGTATGTAGAATATAAAGACAGAAGACAAAAGAAAATAAAGAACTCTTATGGTGATCGTGTGACTCGATCACCATAGAGAGTTTATGCTCTTTTAAGTGTTGATAAAATTTCTTTTGTGTATGTCGATACATCGATCCAATCGGCGTATACGACAATATTATTATAATAGTATGCTAATGGCCATAACGGTGAGTCCACAACTCCGAAAATTGTTTTTATAGTTTATTATCTATATTAAATTATTATGTTAGTCACTGATTATAATATAATATTAAGCTACGGTGTACAAAATATTTCAGTATTTGTAGTTGGCGCGAGTGAATCGTTATTGAAACTTGCATGTAGTGCCCTCCTGTCTTTTATTACATACAATATATATATATATATATATATATATACACTACAGTAGTATGCCGCGGAACATCAATCGAAAACCACTGATATAAGAGATGCGCATAATTTCTCTTTTCTCTCCAATATCCTCACGAGCAAATATTTTGTACTTTTAGCTTTATATCTCAAATCCATCATTCCTCCCCACTTCAATCGTTCATCATAAATCCTTTTCTTTAGAAAAAAAGCATTTTTCCTCCAGCTAACTTCCTTGACAACTCCACAACTATGCGTATAAATATATAAATATATGACATTTAACTTAACTAAAATTTTATAGCTTTCTTCTCTATACAGGCTGTTGATCCAGTTTATTTCATGTACATACTTTTGATCTTTTCTCCCATATTTATATCATATTTATTATCGCGTAAGTATGTGTATCTAGATAATTAAATAGTATAACGCTTTTAGACATTATACCACTTGTATAAAATGTTCGCCGGCTTCGATGCACGTTCAAATACTAGATTCCCGTGTAATGTACTCAATGTTAGCCGCTTAGTGGTACGCTCTATATGACTTGAATGGTAAGTCATCTTAGAATTCGTACAAACACACACACGAGTACATATTTTACGTTGTGTACTGACGAGATAGACGTTCTCTCTAAATTAACTCTCAAGGCGTGACTACGCCTTGACGATCAATCTCAGATTCTCAGCGAAATCAAAACGCGTTCCGCATCCAACCGAACGCAGCGCGCTTCATCGACAGTTTTATTGTTATTATTGTTAGAATTTCGTTGTCGAACCAAGAATCGAGCAACTGTCTTTGTATAAAACATGCATTCGCAATAATAATATAATATTTTTAAATGTACCTAACTACCTCCTTAACATAATTGTTATTCTCAGTGGAGCCCAGTATTTCATAATATGAAATTTAAAAAAAATAAATAAATAAAGTTATTATTATTATTATTGTATTATTACTGTTGCAACGTAACTTTTCGAAATATTTCCAACGTCCGTAAACCACGTATAATTACCATTTTCCATAATTTATATATATTTCGATTTTTAACACTATTATACAATTTTTTTTTATTAAATCTAATTCATTTGAATTAATTATTTTATTTATTATTATTTATTATTATAAACCGATATATATATATATATATATATATATATATATATATATATATTAAGTTCCTTGCCAGAATACAGTGAAACAGTTATGGTCATGATACATCCACCGCATGGTATACCGTGATAGCTGTGAAAAAGTAAACGTTATTGTTTCAATTAACCAGCAACCGATCCTCACCACGGTTAAAGATAAACTTTTGAAACCTTCCACCCCCGTCGTTTCCAACCGACGGCTATCATACGATTCCGCGTTGATGAAACTGACACACATCCGCCATTTTAGTTTTCTTTTGTCCGCGTCACGGGTGCGTCGATGCGTGCGTGTTGTTTTTACCCAGCGGCCAGCGGTGTCTACGTTGTCTAAAAGGACAATTTTGTCGTGTCTGTCCGGTCGATCAAACGAACTATCTATTAATTAAACGAATTATCTATTCATTTCTGTTTATTAATTGTGTGATCAGCGTCGATTCACGGGTCGTGCAAATTTTTTTGTTATCTGTTTTTGCAAAACTCGTTAGTCGTATACCGTGTACTTGAGGTACGCCATACTCGCCGTTGCCGCCACCGCCACAGTAGTGTGTTACGCAGTAAGTTGGCCGCGCGTCGTCAAAATAATATTACATTGTCGTCTTAATTAAGATTTACATTACAGTCCTATGGTTTTTCAGTCTTACGGTTTTAGAGACCGGCTAAATCAAAGGACATTTCATCACCTACGATGCAAGTCTGACTTAATATAGATTATGCCACCGCAGACGAAAGAGAGTCCAAGGTTTGAACGCAAAACCTTTTGTATGAAGGATTTAGCGACAATAAGTTCTAACGAAAGCCGAAGGCATCAGTAACGTGTTTCTGGATCGTCATTACGATATTGTATCCAAGCATTTTTAGGTGGAATAACTATAATAATTTAACTACAGTACTTTTTTTAAGTATAATGTGACATAGTGCGTCTATATTATGGATATAATATGAGATATCCCGTTTTATTCGATTTTAATTAATATACCACTTTGTTTGAAATACCATAATATTAACTGTTTTGTCTTTTCCGTGTATATTAACTATCACCATTCTATGTATGCGTTCATTGATAGAGAATTATGTAATAGAATACTATTATTGTACGCGCGCGTCAACTGTCCGGTCATGTATCTGAAAACAACCGAAACGACTCGATACTCGCGAATCCTATTATAGTGATCATACAATTGATTTATATAACGCGTTTACGTACAATAAAATTATGTCCATCTTGGCGGCACTGATGACGTGATATATAATATATTATAATAGCTGCATAAGTTTTCTTTTGCCCGACCATGATAATAATATTATTTGGATGCGATTTTGAAATTTAAAATCATCATATCTACCATAAAATGTAGATTATACAGTATGAATAACAATATGTTTTTTTAAATGTTAAGAACTTCTGTTAATTATATGTATTTATTACATATTATATATATATATATATATATATATTTATATTTAATAGCCTATAATAGGTATACGAGTATAAGCTCACGAATAAAAAAAACTAGAATATTTAAATTAAACATTTTTAAATCGTCGTGTATAAATAAAATATTCAGGCTTCAGTCACCAGTCGGTGCGCTTGCTATAGTTGTATAGTGCATTAATTTGTAACATTATCGATACTATGCGATAAATACCCTTATTATATTATTCCATATACTACGAGCATTACAATACATTAGCTATATAGCAATTAGGGATGGGCATCAAATCCGAATATCTGAATTTTCCGAATATCCGAATATTCAAATTCGGATTTTAATTAAATTCATATCCAGATTTTCAAAATTATCCGGATTATTCGGATTATTCAGATTAATTAATTATTTTTATTGCTAAGCACAAAACAACACTGGTAGTTGAATACGTCAGAAATATTATATATCCGTTCAAAAATATATGTTAATGAATTTAAATATAATTAGAATTTAAAAATGAAACATCGAACTGCAAAATTGAATTGAATAATCTGGATACTCCGGATAACCTGTCAAATCCGGATTCACTAAATTCGGATTTGATAAATTCGAATAATCCGGATATGCCCATCACTAATAGTAATACCCCAAAATAAAATTATGAAAACCATAAACGAACTACAATAATCAATTTGTTTGTATTCGTTTGACTTCAACTTAAAAATCGACTTTGAAGTATATTGTAATTATATTCCAGGTTAACTATGAATTAATATATGATTTTTCTGTAGATTATTTTTAGTTGTTTTGGATTCTGAACAGAGTGATCGAATCTATTGGTTTTACAATGATGTGTTTTTTTTTTTTGTGTGTCCGACGACACCTTTTTTGGCAGTAAAAATGCTTCCGTTTGCTTATACAGCAACTTTTTTAAAAGGAGAGTGAATTTTGATGGTACTTGAGCGAGTTAAAAATACAAATTTTTCAATACTTTTTAAAAAAATCGAAAAAAACGATAAAAAAATTACAAAAAACCGGGAAATTTTACGCAAAATCACGTTTTTACAAAGTACATTTTTTTAAAATGCTCTAACTCAAAACCGAAAAACCACAACAACTTGAAATTTTCACCAAATCTTTATATTGGCGTTCTCTATACATAGATAAGTATTTTGACTTATTTTGACTTATTTATAAACAATTTAAATTTTCGATTTTCGTAAGTTTTTTTTTTTAAACATCTATAAAATTTAATGGACTGACTGAAAACTCTAGAAAATTTAATACAAGATTTATTATAAGTTATACTAAGTTGTAACTAAAGAATATCGGAGATCGTTTCACTAAAATTTTTTTTATAAGCCCATAAAGTTCAAATTTGTATAAAATATGTTAAAACCGCAATAATTTGCAAGTTATTTTGTAATTTAAAATTCATAAATTTTTTTCTGTTTATAACTATGGTTCAAAATGTTAACACTAGGTTATCCATAAGTTTCTCTTCAAAAATCTATAAAAAAATTCCTATCGGACTTAAAGGAAAAAAATTTATGACCGTTTGACACACCTACACATACATATACAAGCATTTGTTGGTCGATATTATAATTCCTTGGGTAACGCTCACGAAGTATTGAGAATTGGGTTCTCATCTTATTATTATACGCTCCCGGCTCGTACAGTGATGATATTAGATTGATATTTATATGGAGGTTTTTAAACAATGAGCATCACATGAATTTCGTCGTGTGATTGACCTCGAACCAGGTACATTTGGCTAGGCAGTTCAATACCTTTGCTGCAGCATTCGGAAGTGAGGTGAAAGTCACTACATTTGAAACCACGTGGTGTAGGTTACTGCAGTCTGCAAAATCGTAGAGTATGGCCATAGACATGACAGTTTTAGTGAGCCCTGATTGAATTTTTAAGTATTTTCAATTTTAATCATTCTACCTATTCACTAGAGAAGGAAAATCAAGTAACAACATTAAAACGACCAGATATACAATAATCATACATAATATAAGTAATTTTTATTTTCATATATAGAATATTTTATGGATAAAATTCGTATGTCTACATGTGTCTATAGGTATACATGTATACAATGCATATTATAGTAATTCGACCTTGGCGTTTCAAAACATAATTCAGTAGAATTTAAACTGGAATTTAAATATTAAGAGTACGATGGATTTGGTCCATGCATAATTGTTGTGTTAACTTGGATTTCATATGTCGCGACAACGCAACGTCTTAATTGGGATCGTTTTTACGATGTTTTTGTGCGAATGTGTTCCGTTATATATTTTTTGTCGTATGTATTCCAAATTACCAAGACTGCGCAACAACATTATCAGGTTAATTATATAAATCTGTCATAAAATGTATATAATATGTAATATAATTATTGTAAAATAATTCCTGAATAACATTTGTTAGCCACCATCATACAACTGCATGTGTATTTGTATACCTACACTATACAGCAGTATACGTGCCTACTGTCTATATTTATATATACATATTTACGTATGCATTAATGTTGGGTCAGTGCGGGGAGGTAATCCATAGGGTGGTCATCCATCCGGAATCGAACCGGACACCTCGGAGTACTGCAACCAGTTTTCTCGTTAAAACAAAAATGACATGTTCAGTGATTATTTTATTTTATTCGTTGGGTGGATAAACATTTTTAGTACCTTATCTGTACGAATATATACGCGAGTATAATAATATAATATATTTGGATAACTTGAAACATATTATTTTCGTAAGTTGTAACGCACATATATGTGGATACAATTTTAAGGAAAAAACCGTACGCAAAAATTGTTTAAAAAATCGAGAACTGTTACGCAATTATAATAATCGGCTTTTATTTTATTATACAATTTATATAATGTAGGTATACTTAGATCACACTCGATGACTTGGACCAGACAGGGAAAATAATAGTGATGCACATTATAATGATGCCATGCGTGCCTATTGCAGCTGTTGTATAAATTATTCGACAAATGTTATAAGCTATTTCATTTTTATTTCGTATATGGCATTACATGAGAAATAAATATTATTTTCCTATATTTACTTAAAATCAATAAAATATAACGAATAATCAATAAAAATTAAAAATGTACTAACAAATAATTATAAACGAAAATTAACACGCACTTTAATAGCGATGATTCATTTATTAGTTCAATAACAGAGTGATGTGTAGCCATTTTAATATTATATAGGTCATGTTATACATAAACATAATATGAGTATATACAATGTCCAAGTTCTTTCTTCGCGCTGGTTAATGTGTTTTACGGTACCCTTAAATTGACAAATCGGATACGCATTATAGTGATGTGTCCAATATAATCGTCTGTGATTCATGGCCACTGATCACACTTGTTTATAAATATAATGATAATTTAATGTATATTGTGTATTATAATCCGTGTGTGTTACACGTATGCCTTGTTTAATTAACGTAATGCGTAATAATAATTATTATTATTGTTGTTATTTCAGTTATTTTCACGTAATATTATGATGAACGGCCTGTATAATGAGTACACAGCGGTTGATAGAAATCACGGTCTTTGTGAGACGTATCACGCAGTCGGTTGTATACAGCCGTTTCCGCCCCCCCCCCCCCCCCAGAGAATGATCGAAAAAATAATACGTTGTCAGCCGTGGGCTACCGCAGCCATACCGCAAGAGAGGGGAGGGGTGAGAATAAAAAATAAAAAATTATAGTGGCGCCCATTAATGATGACAGCAGCCGCCACCGCCACCTATTCGGACCTTCGTCACGCGCGCGCGATCGAGCGTCTCCTATGCCAGTCACACGAAAGTGAGACAGAAAAAAAGAGTGAGAGAGTGAATCAGAGAGAGAGAGAGAGGGAGAAACAGACACACACATCATGCACATTTCCTTCC
Organism: Chaitophorus viminalis; assembly: GCA_025469195.1. Lineage (NCBI taxonomy): Eukaryota > Metazoa > Arthropoda > Insecta > Hemiptera > Aphididae > Chaitophorus > Chaitophorus viminalis. Next base: position 13,596 of record JAIPRK010002121.1, on the reverse strand, counting down.
CACCTCACTACTGCTACCCCCTCGACAACTTGTCTAATAATAATAATACCGATCTAATATAGTTTTCAAATATTTATTTCGATCGTCGCTTCGTATTTTTTTCTTGTATTTTTTCTTCCTCTCTTTCTCTCATCACCGAACAAACACCGCAACATATTGTATTATTACTCTACATGTACGTATAATAGGTATATAATATAATTGATGGGTGTATCGGGGACCGCTGCAGTACATATCAATATATCATATTGTGTGTGTAGAGCGTCGCGTATATAAACGAAAACTTAGGTATTTACTATATACTACGGTACCTATACGGCTATACATAAAACAAACCAATTTTTCTCATCACCGATTGACTGAAAAAGAGAAAAACGAATGTGTGGAATCAGCTTGCATACCGGAAATTGAATGTGTAATGTGTGTGTGTGTGTGTGTGTGTGTGTGTGTATGTGTGTGTGAGTGTGTGTGTGAGTGTGTGAACGCCAATGCGTACATATATGATTTATTTATATATATAGGAGGATTTTGATGGTGGTGTACAACGATTTTGGTATAATCAATTTGTCTCGTTTTCATGAGTTGTAGCAGCCACTGCCGCCACATTGCCTTCTCTCTCTCTCTCTCTCACACACACACACACACATATATATATATATATATATATAAATGTACCAACGCATTAGACTATTAAAGGGTCTAATTTGTCACATATTTACCTATATACTATACGCATGTATATACGACTGTGATTAACGAGACCGACAAAACGTCGAATTTTCCTTTGACTCGACGTAGGTACATCTTATAAATCAACTATATATCTTATACATAGGTATTTATATAAATTGTAGACTGCGGACACATAAAGTAGGTGTACAAACGCACGAGGTAAATTATATACATATACGAATACAAATCCTGTAGTTGCATCGAACTTAATACATTGCGGTGTACAGGAAAAACTCAATTTCCGACCAATTATTACGAACCACTACCGCCGCCGTATAATCGTCGCCACAACGTAATCATAAAACGAAATTATCGCGTGTTTTGCACCTGAAACACAACGCCAGTCGGCACCGCATGTACTATTATAATTTTATACAAATATATAATATATACGTATAGTACGCAATAATCATTTCGTCGTTCCTCCCCCGAACAATTTTTCATCAATCTATATATCTATATATATATATAACACACTCGTGCACTATAGCACCACATGCTGCACGAACTATTGTCTTGAAAAGTAAACTGTTGCGTGTACGATTGACCCCGAAGTAAGAAGTAAAAAAAAACCTGTGGTGGCTGCGGTGGCATGGTGGTGAGGTGTCGTTAATAATGAACACGTTGTTTTCCGCGTGCCACCGATCCGAAATTCTTAACGACCTGCTGCAAACGGCTCTATGCAAATACTCGTCGCCTATATACGTATAAGTTTGCCGGACCAGTTATTCGAGACCGTATAAATCAAGTACATTTCGAGTAGAACGAAAGAAAAAATAAAACGAAAAAAAAAAATGTTAAATGTCTGAACTATTGGAAACCGTAGAGGTCACAAGATGTGCGAATGGATGCCGTCGAAATTGGAACGACCAAATTGTCGTTGTAATAATAAATAGTATAATTTTATTATAATATTAATACGTATATATTATATATTATATATATTTATATTTAATATGCTATAATTGGTATATAAGCTCACGAATAAAAAAACTAGAATATTTTAATTAAACATTTTTAAATCGTCGTGTATGCTTATATAATATTCAGGCTTCGGTCACCAGTCGGTGCGCTTGCTATAGTTGTATAGTGCATTAATTTGTAACATTGTCGATAATATGCGATAAATACCCTTATCATATTGTTCTATATACTACGAGCATTACTATACATTAGCTATATAGCAATACCTCCGAAATAGAATTATGAAAACCATAAACGAACTACAATAATCAATTTGTTTGTATTCGTTTGACTTCGACTTTAAAGTATATTGTAATTATAATTCCAGGTTAACTATGAATTAATATTTGATTTTTCTGTAGATTATTTTTAATTGTTTTTCTTTTTATTATTTACAAATAATTGTTATTATATAATTTTGGTAATTGGAGTAGGCTCGAGTTAAAATTTAAACAAATAAATTATATCTATTTTGTAAATTTTAATTACTTATTTAAGTTATAGATTTATTTTTTTCGTATATATTATAATTACCACAGCTGGTAGATATGAACTGGACAACTGGTCAGAATGAAAGTCCTGTTATTGTCGCTATTTTCTTCTAAAAATGCGAAACTAAAATTCCTTCACTTGCATAATAGTCAGTTTGGATGAAAATTATATTTATTTGTGATGGAGTGAAATTATTATTATTTTTATTTTTTTTTTTTAAAGGAATTAGAGGAAAACGTTCTCTTTTTTTGAGGAAAATGATACCACTCCCTATTATACTATAAGATTTCTGTTTGGTGTTAAAGTCTTGTCTTATCTGCGATTTCTGTGTAGCGTTTAGCGAATACAAATCAACAGATACCTCTAGGTTATGATTATAATTCACTATAGTAGACACTTTTTTAATTCCGTATTCGTACTCAAATCGTACGTTAAAGTACGTGTAACATTCTTAACTATATATTTTATAAAAGTAGTTACCTATATAATATTAAATTATTATGTGCTAGACGTAGACCGTAAATTGCATTTCCGTAAAAACTCTTTTACACGAGCTTTTAGAAGACAAATATAAATTGTCAAAAATCACTTATTGCGACAGGTATTCCATACGCGTAATGCCTATGCGTATGCATAATATATTATATACCTACCACGTTTATATACATTACATTATTACAATATATACTTATTATTTGGAAATTTAAATATTTCACCGAGCGTGGGGAGAGGGGAAAGCAAATCGAGAATCCGATCGTTTAATATACGTATATAAACGCATAACATACAATTATATTAATCCGGATGACGTTGACAGTCTTTTGTTCATTGTTAAAATTGTGTTTTTACCTCAATTAATTTTGTTTGAGATATTCAAGGACAGTTTTCCGTTTAAGTTAAATGTGGTTAAATATATCATTGAATATAATAGCGGCATGTTTATTTAATATACGAGGTGGAGGGTTACTTATGGCTTATCGGGTTTGTTAAATACATGTATGTTGTATAAATAGGTACTAGAAATGGAATATCGCGTTTTCAGTTGTTTTGTCCAACAATTTAGATATCTCGTCCAGTCTTATTTAAATTGAACACACCTAACCTTGGGTGCGTGTACGCCTCCCACGCCATAAAATTATGTTCCAAAACTTTACATAATTGTTCTAATTTACAAACCGTTTCTCTTTTATTGAAATATGAGACTATTTATTTTTATAACCATTAATACAAAACAATGCAAACTTCTAACAAAAAACAGTACGTTTATTTTAAACTTTATTCTATTATGTCAAAAATGTATCGCATAAAGATGTAGGATAACATTATAAATGAAATCGGTGAATGAATATAATATAATTTTATTTGAAAAATGTCAAATAATATCAATTTATTCAATAAATTATGATATAGTAGACATTTATAAAAGTTATTTTAGGTATACATAATCACTAATACCAATTAAAATATAACTATCGATAAAAAAAAACTTAATACGTTAGACTAAATCGCAATCTTAAAGCAAACATACTTGATTAGACTCTGAATATTAGAATAACACAGCTTTATATTATAATTTCTCCCTAGCTTATGAATTATTTTCCTTAAAAAGTAAAGTACTACAAATAAAAGTTAGAAATAGAAGTCTACTCATACCACTCAACTCTTTTTGTTTAAAAATTATTACGCAACTATACAATATCGTCCATCGATTGTAATTATGATGCGGTATACTATATCACGGCTATACCTCTTATTACATTTTATAAATATTGTATGTATGTATGTATGATTTTTATATTATTTAAAAAAATCACATATTTTATGTTTGATAAAATTAATAATGAAAATATTTGGTTTTTTTAAATTTAATCTTACATAATAATTATATACTTGAGTATAATTATTTAAACAAATCAAATAAAATACGTTTTACTTATATAAAGTTTAAATTCATAGAATGTTCGTTTAAATAATATAAAAACCAAAGTCCCATTTGTTGACAGAATATTTATATTATATAATATATATGTTAATAATAATGATTCAGTATTTATTATTATTTTCTTCTTCTTCTTTGTATAATTCTTCAATTTACCTCTCAATGATGCAGTCATTCTTATTCTCTTCTCAGATTGACTACTGGCTACTACACTATGTATCATGTAAGTAAATTCGTTATCTATATTCTTATACGTGTATTATAAACGTATTAGTCATTGTTAATCACAATAATATGGAGTAATTATTAGGATTATTATTCATCGTTAAAACGATCATCGAAATTGTTTCTATTCAAATAACAAATATCAAGTATAATTATACATATACGATGTTACGGCCTGCCGTGCTTTATCGTTTTTTTCAAAAATAACTTAAACGAAAAACGGAAAACTTGACAGCTACTATATAATATTAATCCTAATCCTAATCCTAATACTAATACTAATCCAAGAAGTATTATTTATATAAAATATACACTATTCATATTATATACATGCAGGGAGATGTGTTAAAATATGTTTTTATTATATACATAACAATTTTTCAATACTATAAGTATATTATAACCGAATTATCCGGTTTCACACAGGAGATAATTTAAATTTTAGAACAATTTTAGTATTTTAATGTAAAAAAGTTGTAAAAAAACGCACAATCGGCATATTTTTTAATGATACTTGTTTTAAATTACACATCGGTATCTCAATTAGTAATTATACAAATAAAAACAAAAAAAAAAATTCCTTGGTATCCAAAAATTGAAAAAGTGCCTTCCCTCTACTACTCCGATAAAAAACTTTGGGAAGAATTCGAAATAACTAGTCCAAAAAAATAAAAAAACAAAAATAAAAGTTCAATAGAGTCGTTAGTCACTTATGGTACCTAAAACTTAAACATAAAAAAGGCCTGTCCTATTATACGTATATAAAAATAATACAATATTGTAGAAATAATATTGGTAATAAATGTAATGTCTATAGTTCTATACCTCGGTCTATACTATTGAGTTGCTGAGGTTAAATTTTTATCGGAACACCATACTATCGGATCCATTAGGTTGTTTTTTAGATAATTTCGGGTCCGTCTGTAATTCGATTAAAATATTGTATTAGAAGGTATAAGTGAACGCGCGCGCAAATACACACACACACACACACACACATATACTATTAGAGTTGTACCTCATCCTGTGTGTCATCGTCATCGTCGTCGTTCTGTGCCGAGAACCGATGGTATAAGTGATCGATTACTTTTGTTGTGCGACCGTATTCGTTTTGAGAGGTACGACACGCATTGCCGCATCGCTACAGCAACGGTCGCGGCAAAGATGCTATGAAAGAAAAAACCGAAAAAAAACAGACGAAAAGAATAAATAAAAAACAAAAAAATCATCGCAAACAAAGAATGTCCGGTTAAACAGGTCCATATTTACCATTATTATTTTCACGTGCATTCCTTTTGTATATACACTACGCGCCTGCGTAGTCCGACCGTCGACAACGATGTGTGTACGTATATATAAACATAATATATTATATAAAACACACGGGAGAACCGATCAAAAATGGCAACTTGATATGTTTAGAGCGAAGCGTTAAGGCGGAATTCTTCTCCAAGAAGAGCCTCGAAACTCACACACACACACACACACACGCACGCATCATCTGTTTGTTGTGTACAAAGTTTTTCGAGTAATCCGATATACCACGCAATGGCGGGGAAGGGGACAAAAGATTTTCGTAAAATACTTTGCAATAGGCCAACATACGATCGATAACGCATTTATTGATTTGTTTTTATTTGTGTTTTTTTTTTTTTTTTTGCGTTTAATTCTTCTGAATCTTAGTATAATATAATAATATACGCGTTCCGATAACGGTTTTACCATTACGTTTATAAGAGTCACTCGGTTTTTTTTTTCATTTTAATATATTTTTTCAAGTTTATACTAGAGATATCTGAAGATATGCGGTCTTTTCAAAAGTGGAGAATCATAAATGGTAAATCTCATATGTACCTGTTATTTCGAATACAGATGAGTTCAGATTGTGTTGTCCTGAGAACTTTTTAAAATATTCTCTTTTCCAATCAAACATCGACATATAAATTTGTTTTTTTTTTTCTCAAAAATTAGACATTTTTTGTACAGGATTCGAATATTATTCATTCTATAAATATTGTATGTTTTTTGATTATATCATAAATATGTTACAATATATTATACGCATTAACAACCATGTTCAGACGTTCAGTTGTTTAACCGTTAGTCCAATAATTATATACATATATGTATATATTAATTAATATTTATATTGATTGATTTTTTTTATATTTATATATATATATATATATACACATAATATATATCGATTAAATCCAATACTAAAATGCACGTGCATGAATATTATGTGTATAGCTGGAAACAGTAATTACTATTTATAGTTATTCTCCAATAAATTAAGAGCAAAACATTAATAATTTTGATTCCTGCTCAGTCATATGTATAGTTGCATTATGTATTTTATATACTATGACATCTAACATTCTAACCTACATACTCACGTAAGGTATATACTTAATATATATAATACACATATTATGGACTATGGTGAAAATCAGACGTCTGGGACGATGAGAAAGCCTATTAAACGTCTCTAGTATACATTAATTCTAATTAAAAAACATCTGTTTCTATAATATAAATAACATAATAATGCCGTATTTGTAGTTCTATATACGATTATACGTATTAATCGTATTATATAGGTAATATAATGTCTTGTATAGTGTAATGTTAATATCTAGGGGAGTTTACACTTGGATGTTAGATGATGTCGAGTGTTGACACATTAGTTGGATATCATCTCGGATATGATATTGGCCAAGGATCTTTGGGTGGTTAAATCGTAATACTTGAAAACTATAATATCAACATAATCAAAATATTAAAATAACTTGTAACATTTGTGTATATAACTATGTACAACTTGAATGTGTACTGAGTATATAAGTAATACAGTATAATAATATAATATATAAATATGTAGTTACAAATAACGGTTTTTACGGATTTTTATAAAACCTATTTTGTATTAGTATAACTATATAGATTTAATGTATTGTAGACTATAGTATTTTTAATTTTTTTATGCACTCCCGTGAAACATAATTTTTTGGAGGCAAATTTCGATCAAAATTAAGTAATAGTACCGTTTGCACACCGAAAAAGAAAATATTATAATAGTTTATATATTATCATTTACTTATATATAGTATGAAGTGTTATGCATGCCGTTAATATTTAATTTAATCGAACGAAAAATGTATCTTACACTTCTTCAACTTTTAAATAATATTATGACTTTCCGAGGGATTTTCTATATTTTATTTTATTTCAAAAGTCGTTTCCACTTTTCTACCCGTTTTTAAATCGCACATACGTGTAAAACAAAGAACAAATTGTTCGGTACTAAGCATTTAGTATACTTATGGGTGTAGTAATATTTCTCTCACTCGTGATTTAAACATTAAACTATAGTTTAAACAATCTTTTTTTTTAAACAGTGTTAAAATTTCAAATACATTCAAATATATTTAAGATACCAACATTACCAACACCCTTATAGGTCAAGACTAAGACTGGTTCAATGCATGCTTGTAGAACTACATTAGGTAAATACGCGTACTATATCCCTTCATTTAAATAATTGATAAATTGCCATATTATATAAGCTCAACCCTTTTTCCATTGTTGGTTTTAGCTGGTATGAATACGTAGAACTAAAGCAATCTTTTTCACACTTCATTTCGGTGGACCGACCACCGGAGCGCTTTCTCTAAATGGAAATCTCTCCACGTGAGTCTGAACACACGTACGAACGATGTATGCAACAATATACCATGGTATACAAAATAAATAATAAAAAAAACCAAAAAAAAAAAAAAACAGGAAAAAATAGTTAATATATCAAAATATATTATATATAAGTAATAATCCTTTAAAATTACCGACAAAATCTATAACACGACGACGACGATCCAGTCAAAGGTTTAGAGCCCATGCATGTCATAAACCCCAAGGTTGTCGAATGTCGGCACGATAAAAAAAAATAGGTACAGAGAAACGTGACCAATCGGATAACACGACAAATTTTTTCTTACTTACATTATATTATATTTATACTCCTCAGTCCTCGGGTTTTGTACGATTGTCATCCAGCCAATATATAATTGGTACAATGTTCTTGTACATACCGCTTTATACCCAAACAAGATGTGTAGAAAACTATGTATAAATGATACATAAATTATTCGTGCAGGATAGATACCTATACTCGTATATCTATATACAATATACATATATTATACAAACTGTACTTACATTATTATTAAAATAATAGTAATATAAATACTTTACAGTAATCCACTCGTGTGTACGACATTTTTTATAACGTTATAGTCGTATTTACATATAAATAGTTTTTTAATAGCAATACAAAATATTATTGTACACAAAACATAATATTTTTTTATGCTCACACTATTATTATATTAATAAAATGATAAATGGCCACAAATTGTACTAATATATGTGCACGCGTTTTGTAAATAATTATGACAATACTAGTAATAATTATAAATGTAATAATAGCACGCGCGTTTACATTTTTATGGTGGCTTCAATTTCCAGATTTATATACAATCTTAATTACTATTAAGAAATATTGGTTCAAAACTCGATTTCATAATAATAATTATTATATTATCCTTGAGAATTATTGCACGTCCTCATATTATTATATTTTAGTACTAAGGCTTCAGTTCAATTTCGCATTATATTATGCGTAGAGTATATAGGTGTGTGCAATTCTTGTTATTATATAATGCAATGCAATCAATAGTCTGACGTACTGTGTAATCGAATTAAAAACGAAAAATATTCACACGTAAACGAATAAAACAATATAATTTATTTATAAATAATATTTAATATAATAATAAAATCGTCTTAGAATAGTAATAATAATAATAATAATAATAATAATAATAATAATAATGATAATAATAGCCATAAAATAACGCAGTGAGAAGGGCGTGTACTTACTTTTATTTATTAGTATTTTCGTTTTTATAACGTAAAGGCTTCGAATATGCATGCTCAATCGTGCATGCTAATTGGAGCGATAACTGTTGGTTGGAATAAAATGTATAGTTTTATAATGATTAATTAAACGAAGTTTCCCGGCTGGTTATACAATTTAAATTTATTTACAAAACTATGGTATTGGGGACTGCAACCCAATCCCCATCCTCATTAGTCCGCATACCTTATAACTGCATATTATATATAGTGTATAACTATGTACTTATATATGCTGCACGACGTAAAGTAAACACGATTCACCATTAATTATGCAATATCATAGTTGATTTAAATAATTACAAACTATATCTCCTTCAAAAGTCGATCAAAATTAATTAATTAATAAGACTCGTATATTTCATCTCGCAATAGTTCTTACCGTTTCGCAATAGGCATACATATATAATATTATATTATGGTAATTAAAACGTTTTTAAAATTATTATTTCCGTCTAGTAATTGTCTATATGATATTTAATTCCCGAATAGTTTAATTCAATACCCTTATGCTATTGGGTGGTTGGAACAATAAAACGGATTTTCGGAGTTTTGAATATATTAACCCCATTACCATTAAATTTTGTGTTGGCAGATGTTAGTTAACACACAACTATTCATATACGTTACTGTTCACTGGGATTCTTTCCTAAAAAAGATAGAGAAAGCGAGACAAGGAGGATTCATTTTTTGTTTTCTGTCGACTAACTTTTTATTTTCTTTGAGCTTAAAGGCACCATTTGTCCATAGTCAACCCGACTAACACATCCATACTACTTCATGTTTCGTTTTTTTGTATATCAGTCTCCAATATTGGAATTCTGTTTAGTATTTATGGTGGTTTTTTTCTGTACATTTGCCTGTTCTACCATTTCACTCTATTCCTTCGATTCTTTCGTATTTCCATTAACGCCTTTAGAGAATATTATATACGTGCTCTATACTATAGAGTTTAGGGGACGGCTATTATAATACTATACGAACTATACAATTCTGTAAAGTGACAAATATTCCTTGCATCCCGGATAATAATAGGTATTTCGGTGTTTTCAAGCAGGATACACAAAACCCGATTGACTTTTTTTAGTACTTATTATATATTATATTATATGGTATATGTATAGGTATACCTCCTAAACGTTGTGTAATATTCGTAAACACAATATACACTGTTGAAGCGTTCCAATGACGTATTGTTCTTGGCGCGGTCAAAAAATTTACGTTTCCGTGAGTGTATCAGCTGCATACCTATTTTAACATTCTATTCGATATTACAATATACGCCTGTGTGAGTACGGCTTACGCGCACTATTCATATTATATATACTCTGTACTAGGATCTGTAATCTGTATGTTAATATAAGCACCCGAGGTGTATTCAATTCTTGTAAAGTTTAATAATAATTCAATATTTATTAGGCAATAAATTAATAAACCAATATTTCAATGCATATTGGTATAGTTGTATATACTATATATAAATTGTCTATCATATTGTAATTTTTGTTGTTGAAACTGTGTATTTTTCATATAGTGCTATACTCTTGATAAATACTAAATATTATTTATTGTATTTAAGTTTATATCCTTCTCTCCATCATTAAATATTTCCAAATACGTCCCTGGAAATATTTGTATAACTATGATTACGCCTGTTTTATTTTTTGGTATAAAAAATATTCGATAAAATAATAATATTTAAAAATAGCATGATTGTGCTTGTTTTAGATTCTTACAAGCAAAAACCGTAAGTTTGTACCAACGTAAAAAGGTAAGACGGGCGTAATTGTGTTATACGGCCGCCAATGAGTAGCCATTTAGTGGCCAACGACCCATAATATGCATGCTTTCCCTTTCGTAAGTTAAATAATAAAATAAATGAATGACGGTCTTTACGCCCATTGGTTTGATAATAAAATATGAGTATTATATATTTTATCGTCGACAATAACTTTTGTTATTATGTAACTTCCCAACAATGACGTATTTAGGAGAGATGAAGGATTCTTTTTGGGGATCGTTTTTTGAGCTTCCTTTTTCGGTTAAATAATATTATATCTTTTTTCTCTTGTCAATCCTCAAAGTTCTTAAAAGTATGACAGAAGATAATATTTCATCCTTGTTATATTGACCTTGACTGATTTACGGGTAGTTATTAATTAGGTATAACTGAAAACGTGTAAATTTTGATCATAGTTAGTGATGATAGTAGTCATCAGATAGAAATACCCTATGACCCGACCATGGTTGCTGTCAATCATGCGTATAGTAAATATTACTATGGTAAAATTATTTTTGATCAATTTGCCGATCGCGAACTCCCACACCCCTCGATACCCTATCTTGTTTTCGCTGTTAATAAAGTAGTAGGTGGAGTTTTTTAACGCTTGATATTTACCAAAACAAATGTTCAACGAAAACCAGTTATTTATTGCTCGGTTGTGTTGTTGATATAGTCCGTATTGGCGGCGGCGGCGAATGGATGATCATAAATGGAATACTCGCAATAACATTATTAGTTACTTTAAAGATTTTTAGTATATAATATCAACTTATTACAAATGTTTACGATTTATTCATCCTTGTCCATTAGTAATCTAATCCCAGATTAAGATCCATAATTTTTAAATTACCGTAATAAATGTTACCTAATGGAAAATAAAAAGTATTTTTTTTTTTTTTTATTAGTGTTGATATGTAAATAATATAAGATGAAACATTTCGATGACAACTAGACAACCGCAGGGAAAATAATTGATTGTAGCGAAATTCAACGCGCGTTGTTTCGAAAAAAAAGATGGAATTTTCGCACGTGATATAAATTATTTTTATGGTTATGCATTGTACCAACCCATATAATAATGATCAATTCGAATATAATATTATAATGCATAAGGAGTGTAAATACTTTTCCACCCGAACGTTAATTTTATACGTATGTGTGTGTATATATTATAATTATTATTATTTTATCGCATCCACGAAAATGGTTCACGCCCTTATTCAAACGCGGTGGGCAAAAAAAAAAAAAACGATAAAACCAAATTATTAATTAGTAACAAATTACTCACGATCATTTCGAGCACGTAAAAATCACTCGTGATCGTGAGTGTCTTCAAAAAGTTTTGCAAATATTATCGTAAAATAATTACGTATGCATATAGCGTTTCTGAGCGTACGTGGGTTTTAAAATATTCCGTTGTTATAACACTAAGTGAAATCTTCAGCCGGACCGCGAAGATGAAAATAGAAAATCATTTGCCACAAAATTACTTCTGGAGTCCACTGTATTTAATTATAGTAGGTATTTATTAGTGTATTTCATATCTTACCATGCGCTGAGTTATGGAGAGGATATATCTAGTGACTTTTGATATTTTTTCCTATTGGCTCAACAGCCAATAGGAAATAGCGTTTGTAAACTTCAACTTAATACTCGACTTAATATATATACGAATATAATTAAACTGTCTCATAGTAATAATAATCACTTACTTAAGCAATATTTAAAAACGCTTACTATGTAAACAACATGATATTTTACTACTGTCAGACATTTCATACTGCTTATAACATATGCTTTACTGTAACAACTTGCCACTAGCCTGATACAATATTAAGTGGTAAGCTGGTGGGTACTTTTTTGCTAATAATGCACTTTATGCATCTAATTCTTAAGTACAACTTCGAGGCAAAAAAAAAAAAATCAATAATTTGCCTTTCAAATGGTCAGGAAAATCAGTTGTGTATTTTGGTGACTCTCTAAGCTCTCTCGGCCCCTGGTCGCTTTCTTTTATCTTTATAAATGCCCGTGATGACATTTAACAAAATACTTAATGATAATTCTTGTTTAAATTACTTAGCATAGAGAATACAACTGTATATAATTTTTCGTGATATCTGATATGTAATTCAATGACAAAAAAAAACCCCCTTCAATATGCATGACGGTAGTTTTAGTTTCCCAAGCAGTCACCTAAATTTGCCACTATAGTTTTATGTAATTTATAGATACTTTTGGTCTTTTCCGAAAAACAAATAGATATCAACCATGCGCGATATGATCCAGTATAGAAATTGGTATCATTAGAATATAGGTGTAAGTATTTAGAGATTTCCTGCATCGCACTGCATATTTTATCTTAAGGCGGATTTAGACGGGAAGAGTTTCTCGTACATGGAATTGGAGAAACTTGCATGCGATTGTCGAATACGAGATTTTCTGTTCGAGAATCGTATCATGATTGTTTACACTATGATAAAAACTC
>JAIPRK010002120.1:0-28824 GCA_025469195.1 Chaitophorus viminalis | reverse complement strand
AATATAATATATAAAAGTATATATATATATATATATATATATATATATATATATATATATATATATATTAAGTATTAACTAAACGTGTAACGCACGATGATAGTGGAACATGTGGAGCAGTTGTGAAATGTGAAATATTACTACCTATTATTCATATTCTGCACAACGACCGTCATTCGTCATTCCCATTTTTGTACAACTCAATTTTATCGAATGTTCTTGATCAGCATTTCGTACGAAAATAAATTATTATATAATAGGTATTATATTTATACGTTTCGAGGCCACCAATCTACAAGAAGGCCTATAGAAATCTTGCTCTGTTTAAGCTTCTCTTCCCCTCCCTTCCCATCCGGACCCTTAGATAGGTAAATGAAAATTGATTATGCTGCATCGCAGATATATATGATTTTGTCACTATTCTATACATAGATGGTTTTAGGGAGGGGGCGTAACTGGTAAGGGTTATCCGAAACTCTCGCCGTGTTAGGTACTAAGCTCGTGTGGGAAATTCAAACAGACACGTTTGTTTACAAGGACAATATTATAAAATGTTATATACATAAATGTTTTATAGGTATTTTCCTAATATATTTATAATTGGATTATTCATAACTAATGGATACGATGATATTTTGTTGTTGTTATCTCTACAAATGTGAGTTTCATTATGGACATTAATGATATCAGAAATTTATTTCGGTATCGTTGATGTCGCAAACACAATTGACGACTTTTCAAGAAATTCATAGAATACAATAAACAACCAAAATCAAAATTCCATTTCATAATCCTTGGGAACTTTTTATTTTTTTTTACGAAGCTTTCTTACAATTAATAACTTCTTCATAACTTTCATAACTGTAATAGTTTTTTCTATAATGTATAAATGGAAAATCAATATTACAAATTAATTAAAATATCTTTGAATGATTTTAATGATTTAACAATATTATATTAAAATATTAATATTTAATACATAATTTTAACAAAATGCCGTAGGTACCGTTAATATTTTATTGAGATACAAAAATATCACTCTTATATAAATCAGTGATTTAATTCGATTATTGAGTTATTTAAAAAGTATCTTAGGAAGTCCGCATTTTTAATTATTATTTTTAATTATTAACTAACAACAATAATTATTTTCCGAATTCAGGTTTTATTTAGTAGTTAAAATATAATTATTTTATATTTTTGAATTATTTTTTGTTTAAGAATCTATGTACAACTATTATAGTCTATAATATTACTAAATACTAATATGATTATTAATTATATTTACAATTTTGTTAGTTTTTAAATCATTTTGGTATTAAATTGTTCATATCCAAAAAAAAAAAAAAAATCAAATAAATAGATACTTATTTAATTTGACAGAATCTTCTTTGTTGGGGTATTAAAAAATCTACATTTTCTATATCCTAATTAATAAGAAAAAATCAGTTGAATGAACATTAAAATAGAATTATTTTTTATTATTTATAATATAGATATTATTTTATCTATTTATTATAATACTTGTTATTTAAATAAATTTAACCACCTGTGCACAATAAATCATTTGATAATGTATGATCCTAAAATAAAATAATATACTGATACATATTATGAGGCAATTTATATTTTTCATTTGAAATTTATGATGAAAACAAGATCCTTTTAAAATACAATGTGTTGTATATAAAAAATTAACAGATGTTTATAAAAAAAATTTGTTCATCTGTATTCTGACTTCACTATAAAAATTGTTTATGATTGATATTATATTATATTCATCTACCATTTTTGCATCCCTAATGTTCATATAGCATATATATATATATAAATAAGGTCTCTTCTAATATGTAAATAATAAAATGAAAAAGTTGAAAGACGAAATTCGATACTGACATAATGCATACACAAGAAAATAATTAATGATTATATGAGTAGATGACTGATGCTATATTAGTATATTATAACGGAAAGTATCCTTAGTCATACATGTATAATAATTAATTTGAATTCTTCGTGATCAAATCAACTAGAGATTTTGTTCATTTTTGGGGTCTATTATTAAATTATTAAAAGTGTTGGATAATTTAAGAGTAGACGTTTGATTAATTATTGTTTCTCATATTCCTATTTTATTGTGAATTTTATGAATTCATTTTGATTATATTGATAACTACTCTGTATAAATATATTTCCCCTAATAATTAGTTCTTTAGACTTTAATTCAAATTTTTAATTCTCTCTTTAGGTATATCTGAAATATACGCTATTTTAATTTTTAAAAGTAGCCTTTCAGTTATTAGTTTTTGTGTAATTCTTTTTGAGGTAAATCAAAAAGTTCTATAAATAATATTATGTTTTAATGTGTAAATTATAATCTATGTCACGTAAATTATACCTAAGTCTTTATTCTTTAATTAGATAGTGTAGACAATTTAAAATTTTTAACATAGGTACCTAATATAATTTCTGATAATTCATTTAGTATACTATTTAGAATCTAGATTTGTTTTTACGTAAGATATATAATAATTAATAATATCAATAATATATTTAGAATTTGCAATTACCAAAACTGTTACCTAAGATATTTCTTAACTTCATAAATCATAATACATTAGTTGATATATAATTAAGCATATTATGTTTAATGCGTATATTTATTTGTGAATTGAAATTAGGTAATTAAAATTCAATATTATAACAATCTACAGTACTCAAAATCTAACATTCTAACTGTTGTAAATTATAATATACCTAGTTTGATTTAAATTGAAATGAATGACCATTAATGTACCATTATACCCAAGATTATACTTTTACACCTAAATTAAATCAACTGATATTTGTTGTATTTTTATTTTGAGTTTTGTCTAATACGGTCAAATTTAAATAGGTATATTATTTGATCTAAAGTATGTTTGCTCATTTGTATTTTATTTTTTCAATTTAATAATTAACGGTCAAAAAATATCTACACTGCACATCTGCACATCTATTAAGATTCTTTGGTTTTAATTTAATTTTGTGATTCCAAAGAACGGATGAGTAACGGGATTTGACTGGAATGGGGACACTATATAGGCTCAGCGTTATTGGCTTATGGATAAAGACTTCCCAGTTGGGTGCATGTTGCGGAGAGGAAGAAGACTATAGAAATGATTGCTTTTGACGTCAGTCTAAGGGTCTTGATGAATTTTTCCAGTATACAACGTCAGTTTTGTAATTCGCAGATGGCGTTAAAACATTCTTTTTTTTCATTTTAAAAGGTCAGAATATAAATCCTACTGCACTGCCCATAAAGATACGTAAACGATACAATGCATACTGTCCGTGTACTGAATCTTGACGTGCGAATGATCTTCATTGGCTATAATAATTTTTTACCGTTTAAATTGAAAAAATAATAATGTATTATAGTCATTAGTTTTTTATTTTTCTTTAAATAATCAACAATTGTTAAAATATTTTTTTATTTTTTTTTGGCATACAAAATAAAAAGGGACCATTCAACTCCCCCATTTAGTATAGAACCCAATAAAATATGCGAAGTCATTGGCATCATTAATAGGGATCTTTATGTGGATTTTATAGTTTACGACATATCGTTAGTCTTATATTGTGTTTACTATATTGTACAGCTACTGATATACTGCGGGGAGAGCCATGTTAAAACAATATTATGAATTCCGAAATCGTCGGGACGAATGGTTTACCACCATTGTCGAAAATGTTACAAAGGAATAGGTATCTAAACACATTGGTGTAAACATTTTATCTTACCAAAAACAAATTATAGTCCCTATTAAATAACAGATTTTGTTCCTAAACGTGAAGTTGTTTTTATGTTAATGTGACAAATAACTATAGATATTTTAATAGAACCTTAATCTCTCGCCGCAGTTGTGATTGAAAAACAATTTAAAAATTGTATAGTTATTGATTTTAATTTAAAATTGTGTTATGTGTTAGGTAAAACAGAATGTTTGTTCTGAGTATATTAGGTATACCTTTATAAGGTTACGATTAATTATAATTGTACTTACATAAATAGTTTTTATACATTTGTAGATTTTTAGTGGAATATCTATACTTAATAAATTAATATATTCTATTTTCTACACACACTGAAATATTTGAATATTATTTGACTGTTTTTCAATTTTAAATTAATTCAGAAACTAATGAAAATGTTTTTATTGATGTCCATTACCTTTTCAGAGTTATTAGTTTAAATAAATACACTTTAAATTTAACAAAACGTAGTATTAAAATATTGTGACAGTATATTGATAATTAAAATGTATCTACGTAATATTTATTTATAATTTTAAAGTTACATTCTTGTGTAAACTTCAATCTTGTTTTAAACTTGAAAATTAATTAATATTAAGCACTTATCTAAAAACTATCAATTATAGACATTTTTTATTTCTTTAAAAGCTGTTATAGGAAAAATGTATATTCTGTTTTTAAATCTGGTAATATTTAAAATAAAACTTTTTGATTGTGTTTAAAAGTTAGAACTTGTTTAACTTACTCTACATTTTTTACTCGATTTTTTACTTAAAATTTTGACATCTAATATATTATATCGCACGTATATATATTATGATGAATACATATACTTTATATAAATAATAAAAAAGTTTTTCTTTTCATACAAGTCTTTGTTAGATATTTAAAATCTGTAACATTATTGTAGATATCGAATTTTGCTTTGTATTATACAAACGTGTAAGTTAAAAATGATGTTTTTACATCAAATGTCCAATGTCATGAAAAAATAACCGTAATATTTTGTAACAGCTAGTTAAGGCACAGAAATCCCGTTAAATGTTACGTTCAATTTTAGAATGAGTCCACATTATAATACCAATACACCATACGGACTACTCATTGAAAACTATGGTATGATTCGTGTAATTTGTATGAAAAAAAACTAACTTTTTTTTTGGTTGATCAACTTCATGTTTGACAAATCAGTTTTATCTGTAATAGATGTTTTCATGTTTTCATTAAAATCCTAAATTATGATAACTCGATTTGTACAGTGAATTGAGACTAGAGAGTAATTTATATATTACATTAATATGATTTAATTTGAGGGCAATAAGTATTTTGTCGTTTGCGCGTTATGTAATTGTATTTAAATTTACAGTATTATTGAATAAAAACTATAAATGTATAATATATCCGTTGAACATAAAAATCATAAGTGCAATAATATACAGTTTTCAGTCAGAATTTCATCCCGGTTCTCACCACTTAATTGATCATTTACTCTATATAGTATATAAATTATAATTTATAGCATACGTTGAGTTCGACGTTTTATTTTATACTTACGTCGACAGGTCGACAGGTCGACAGGCTACAAGTCCACTGCAAAACCACTATATATAATATATAAATTATCACACGACGGTTAACTGGGATTACGCACCTACCTACCTTTTTTTGTTAGTATTCCGTATGTATGCAATGCTAAACGGTCAACGATTTATATATCTGTATATGTATATATTATATATAATATATATATATATATATTTATAATTGTGTGTGTTCTTTGAGCTAGTCCGGTCCCAGTATATGTACGGTTTTTACTATACCATACACTATACATACCCTCCAATTCAAGGTTTTTCAGTCGGTCGAGTCGGATGATTAATGGGGTTTTAATTCGGCGTAAACGCACTTGTTGCCCCCGTTACGGCCAGCAGCAGCCGCAGCCCTCTTCCGTTGGCGTGTGTGCATATACGCGTTAACGTTATGTGTTGCACCCCTTTTGTCGTGGTGCAGTATATACGCACACGTTTAGGACTGCACAGGGGTTACCAAAACCGTTTTCCATGTATAGATATATGCGATTGTTGAACCGCCTGTAGTGTATACGGACCATATTATAGGTAGGTACTCTTTTACATAATAATATGTGAAATTAATTTCTCGTCACTTATAACGGACGAAATTTGCATAAAAGAAAACGGCGTGACAATTAGTTTTTGCAAAGAAAAAAACTTTGGTGCAGGAGAATTCGAAAAATATGTTTCATTGTTTTTACAATGTCGGCGGTCTTTTGAAATTAAATCGTTCCACCCGAGGTGTTTTAAATTTAAAGAAGGGTCGATTGTTCTATAATTTTTGAACTGTTCGGAATTTTGATGTACACTTAACATTTAACAGAGCACCATACCAAACCCCATTATATTCCGAATCCCTTTGTGCGCCTAATGTGTTTAATAGAAACCTATACAAATATCTGTCGAGTATTTGTTTAATTCAGTTTGTACTTAGTGCGCTTATATCATACCGCCCTTGTAGCAACAGCACTACCTCCAACCCTATCACACGCCACGCATAGTGATTCGTGCCAGATGAAGATACACTCCTGCATCCTGTAATCTAAGACCCGAGTTTATGTATTTTGGTTTATTAGATCATCGTGTTATATTATAAATTATAATAAATAGCTGGTTTTATGAATCGTGATATGTACACACATAAATGTGATGATCGTGTCGTGTTAGAATTCAAGTATTATATATTATAAAATTATCTCGTTATCTATAACTTGTTTTTGAAACATGAATACTATAAATGATAAAGTCATGCATTCATGACGATTTAGATGCATTTTTAATATTGTAATACTTATATATGTTCATGGAATTAAATATAATATAAAAAAAAAAAAATAATTATAGTTAGTTAATTTTCAATAATACTTTTATGATGTAAACATTAGTTTACTACGTATGTGTTGTTATTTGAATAATATAATCATAAAATGAAAGTAGATAATAATAATAATAATATAGGTAACATTTATCTTAGTCTTATGTATTTAAATGTTGTATTATTATTAATGTTTTTACATGTATCTTGGTTGTTATCGTGTATGTTATATTATATATTTTGTAAAGAGCTATCGCTTATAATAAATAAATAAATAAATAAATAAATAATAATAATCATAATAATAATAATAATATCTACAAATGTAACACTGATATTATTTTGAAATCCGACTGAACTAAAAACGGTGAAACAAAATCGTTTTTGAATTATAAATTACTATCTAGAAATATACAGAATATTAATGTTTAAGAAAGCATACAAATGCTCTATGTTGCGTTACAGTTAATCAGTTTAAATTTGATATTCACACCGGAGGTATAAATTGTTGAGGAAACGGAGCAATTTGTATTTCGAACGTACAAATCTTATTATCTTTCCGGCAGGTAACAAATGTGTGTACACAACGCAGAACACAAATCATAATAATCCACCCTCATGCTGTTCGTGTTTAACCTATGACATGATTGTGCCGAATAGGTTTAGGACATTTCAAGACAGCGTTGTTAGTATATTATTATGCATACTATACTGCAGTTCGTTTACAAGTAAAAGGATTACTTTATGCGCTGTGGCGTCTATAAACTGTAACGAAATTTGTCTCGTAATCCTTTTAAGTTACCTTGTCGGGGGTGGCATGGTGGGATCGTCATCGTCGTCGTCGTGTAGGGACGGAGAACTTTTCCCCGAGCCGTATATAGTGTATCGCGTGTCAGACGAATCTCGTTACCGGCAATAATTGCCGTTCGCCTTGGGTTTAGGTTTTAGGTAACTTCTTCGCGGCGTATAATAAAATCGATTCGAGGGGGTGGTGGACGACAGAGGTGTAAGGGTTTTATGCCGTATAGCTTCGCAAATGCTGGAGGGTGCATGTGCAGTGGGGGAAGGCTATCGATCATATTCTCGTCCCTCGTAGAAGCTTTTCGGAGGGGACCAGACGTTGATGGATCGTGTTGACGGACAAACGGCAGTGTGGTGGTGTGCGTTAGACTTTTCTCTTCCAAAAAGAGAGGATGAGGGTGGCCGTGAGGTAAAGAGGAATATCGCTGTCGCGTTTGACCGGGAATCGATCAATCTTGTGGTTGGGTAGAAAGAGAATTAATCAAGAACCGCGTCTCGGATGCTTGGAGGTACAATTAGCGACAAGCCATTGGACAATGGAGCGTAAAAATAGAACAGCTGACGAGAAAAACTGCAGGGAATAAAAAAGAAGAATATATAGATAAATAATTTAAAGGCTGGGGCTGGTCATCCTCAAAAAGTTCCATTTACAAATATACTGTTAGTGACATTCAATTATCCCTGTAGAGTAGATACCTACGGGTCATAATGATTACATACAATACACGCGTGTGGGACGAAAATTAGTCCAAATATCCAAATATATACACCGCAAAGTCGTAGATAAACATTATTTTTAAATAATATTTTCCAAGTGTTTACAATAATTTTCGTTTTAACAATCAAAGTATTTTATAAACATTTCAGTTTTAGATTCTGCACAGAGTGATGGAATCTATTCCTTTTACAATGATGTGTGTGTTTTTTTTTTGTATCTGAGGACGCGATTTTTGGTAGTAAAAATGCTTCGATTTTCTTAAACAGCAACTTTTCTGAAAGGAAAGTGAATGTAGATAGTACTTGGGTAAGTCAAAAATGCATCTTTTTCAATACTTTTTAAAAAAATCGAAAAAAACGATAAAAAAATTACAAAATACATTTTTCTAAAATGCTCTAACTCAAAAACGAAAAACCGCAACAACTTGAAATTTTCACCAAATCTTTATATTGGCATTCTCTATACATAGTTAAGTTTTCAAAGTATTTTGACATATTTTGATTTATTTATAGACAATTTAAATTTTCAATTTTTGTTAGTTTTTTTTTTGAAGTAGCTATAAAAATTTTTTGGCTGTCCGAAAACTCTTGAAAATTTAATTCAATGTTTATTATAAGTTATACTTATTGATACTAAAAAATATCGGAGATCGTTTTACTCAATTTTTTTTTTTATAAGACCATATATTTCAAATTTTTATAAAATATATTAACATCGCGATGATTTGCAAGTTATTTTATAGTTGAAAATTCATAAAATTTTTTCTATTTATACTTAAGATTCAAAATTTTAACACTAGGTTGTCCATAAGCTAATCTTCAAAAATATATTAAAAAAATTCTACTGGACTTAAAGGAAAAATTTTATGACTCTTTGAAATTTAAATTTTTACGAAATTGCATACTATTGCATTATAGTTCAATTTAAATATCAAATACTATATTATTATATATCCCTTTTAGACCAATATATTAACTCCATTCAGAATCGTTATTCGTATACAATGATACCTATCATTGCATTCAAATTTAACAAATCCATTGTAATAATGACCTATCCTATAAACGAGGTGCACTCCACCCCCAACTGTACAGCAAAGCGAGGCCCATCCGTTTTTTTTTATTGCAATTCTTTTATATGTTTATAATTGACGGTTTTTTTTAAGTTTTTATATTTATATCAAACATAAATTATGTATATATTTGTAATTTATATAAACGTATTTATCGACTGACACAGCGGGCAAGTACAATAATATATATTATACAGATATTTTATACGTAGGTATGTAGTAAAAAAAAATCTAAAACCATCGAAATCCATAAAACTACCAATAATATTGTGTATTTATTGTTGTTTAATAGTATGCTTTATTGAGATTTAAAACTCAATAAAATATCCAAAGCCAGGAATGTCCCTATAAAAATTCTTGAAGTGTGTACATAAACATGCATATATGTAAATAGTTGCGAATACTTAACGACCTAATAGTGTTAAAAAAATATAAGTAAAATTGTCTACTAACAAACCGTCCAATCAAGTATACCATTTAACAATAATAACAACCGGTTCTACAGGGGCTCATGTTTTTATGTAGAACATTTTGAATTAATTTCCTTACAATATAAAACTGTCAAGAGTTAAAATTCTAGGAACTTGTTCTGAAATGTTTCTACTAAAAATAAAAAGGTTGCCAACCGTTCTCGCTGTAGATATTTTATTTTAATCGACCTATTTGTATAGCTATGTATAATTTATGCAATGTGCATATAACGTCAACAAGGACATATTGTATTTTAGTCAAACGTATATGTAGTATGTCAAATGCTTTTCGTCGTTTTTATTATAATATTATTATTACATAAAATATAATAACCCAAAGGAAGCACGTGCGCGAACGAAAACTTGAGTACAACCCTCTTACAGATTTATTTAAAAATGAAACTCATAATATAGGTTTATCTTGTTTGAAACTTTGTGTTTTTGACCCTGCGCCGAGAAAGGACGACGGACGGTATGCAATCATAGATTGCTCAACGTGGCCATTACAGCTGTCAGAAAAAATAAGGCAAAACACGTTTCGGATTGTGTTTTTCAATGTATATACCTACGCCGTCTGGACGTAAATGTCGTTGGGCCGATAAATCGGTCCGATAGGCCGGTCGACGGGCGGTGCAGTTCGAAGGATATATGTATAACGTGTTACAATATTCATCCCCTCGCCATCGTTGTAAAGGCACAAACACCCGAACGTGACATATTTCCGAGTGCTGTTTTCGTGTGCACCGCCTTTCGTGTATACCACGACAAAGGGGAAAAGAAACTGGGGGAAAGCAATAATTTCAGAAATAGAATCGACCCTCACGCGTTTCAGCTGTCAAACACTCGTCACTCTGCCGTACACCCTCCTGTACCGCGCAATGCTCACAGTCCACCCACCCTTCTGCCAAATTTGCCTTTCTTGCAGTGCATGACGTGTTCACGGTGATGTCTGCCACCACCGTAGGGACCGTAGAACTGTCATGACTACGAATCTTAATTCGAATTTCGCTGAAAATAAAATATATACACACAAAATTGACCCGTTCAACGTGAAATCGAATTACGGACTTCTTCGCGCTATCTAAACAACGATTTTGGTGTTGGATATTATAATATGCACGTGGGGTAGATAATCACTCTGTAATTAATTTTCACACTCCTCTTCTCCACCAGAAGTGTGCGAGCTCTCGAAACGGCTGATGAAGGTCCAACGGATCTCGAATAATTTTCCAGTAGCACTTCAAAAAGCAATTACGTGCTAAAGCGGAAGCGGATAGGGAGAAAATAACATTTCACGCAATCAAATCTCATTGTTTACAGTCGTCCAACAGAGTTTTTATAGAGTGCTGAAAAAAACGATTTTGACATTTGCATCTCCCTCTATTTTTGTAAAAGTAAATATATGTTGGACGTTGGTACTAGAAAGTCGAAAGTCGAGGTACTTGAACATCTTCGAGTCGTTAGAGCTGATAGTAGTTAATATTATTTAGTCGAATAGGTTTATTATATAATATTAGTACCTATATGAAATAATAACAAAAATAACGCGATTTGCTTGAGTGAAATAGAACAAACGGGCTGTAGTATAGTATGCGGTCTACCGGTAAATGCGTTCTACCGGCCGCTGTAGAATGCGATCTACCTACGGTTTTACCCGCAATCTTTTTCTATCTTTTAGATATACTTTATCTTAATTGCATTATACACAGTTAACAGTACTTCAACTTTTTGTAAAAGTATTGGCTCAATAGTTCAGTATGTCATTTATTGCGCGACACCACATTTTAACACCATATTTTATACACCCAATATGTTGGCAAAAGATTTTTATTCAATAATTAGTAGTGACGAATCAACCACAAATTTTTTAATTAGCAAAAATCTTGTGTTAAATAATGAAAATTCCGAATGTATTAAGTGTGGAAGTGCATAACGTTTTATATTATATTTATTTATATTCATTGACAACAATTTTTTTGACTAACAAATTTTTAATTATTAATTTTTTACTAAACATTACTATTACAATAATTATACTATAATATTATGATATTTTTAATTTATTTATTTGCGGTAGACCGCATACTATATTCGTAAATCGCCGGTATACCGCATACTATACTCGTAAATTCACTGGTAGACCGCATACTATATGACAGCCGAACAAACGATTACATTTATCTGATGATTCAATGATAAATTATAATAATTACTTTTAAGAATGATATAATATGCATGTAAATGCATAATATTGTATTATTATAATATCTACGCCGGTAAAAATAATATCAGAATTGAACATTTCTAGTCGGCTAGTTCGAACCATTGGTTCATATCGTTTCTGAACACATTTTAACATTTTATCCATGGTTTTCATATAGACTATAATTAATCGTAGTGATATGGTATAATGTCAGATATATAATATTATGATGATAGTCGTTTTTTCTACAGCCTATTTTATATTTGAATTGTAATATAGTATTGTGTATAAACATAGGAGATAAAAGAAACCGGTAATGGAAAAAAATGAAACATTGGCTTGGGACAAAAACGGTATTTTGTGCAAATAAGCCGGGTCTTAACTCGAATGCTACTCGTCACACGGAAGCGGACATGTACAGAGATGGCGAAAGAGAAGGCTCAGACTGTAGGGTTAAAAGTGACAGTCATCCTTCCGCACATGCATTCGGATCAATAAAACCCTTTTATACGAAGCTTTATAAAACCCTTGGTTGCACGCCACATATATAAATGGGTGTAAAAACGAATACTTACTATTTTTGAACTGATAGGGGGGGAGGGGGGTTCTTCTTGCCGCCAGTGATGTACAGTAAACGTGGAATGATGGTTGGTGCGTATGGTAGTAGATATAAAGTTTGGTTAAAGTTTTATATTTTCTACCGTATTGCTTTTAAGTCTTTGGCAACACCAATAATATCTACCCATAAGTTATTGCGGTACACACTGTTTTATTTATAACGTCCCTTGAGGTGGGTGGGCCTTATGTATTATTTTCTCTGGGTTTCCACCGCAGCCATTTCGTTCAGTCGTACAGATTCTCTTTGATGTTTTTTTCCGGTCTGGATAACACCGATCTTTCATTGCCTCTCGTCTTACACACTAACTTCGTTTCGCTACGTCGTCATATTGTAAAAAGAAAAAAGAAAAAAATGCACTCTTTGACATATTATATTGTTTTTAATTATTATATTTTGTCTCGTATAGGGTGACTATTATATAAATTGTTGTTGAAAAGGCTTCAAGGTAATTTTAGGCAGGGAGGAGGTAAAGCTTTTCAATGCGTTATTATTTTTTTACAATAGAGTTTATATATTGACTTATATTTGTATTCGAGTGTAATAATTTTCTTTTTCAAAATACACAAGTGATAATGCTGAAATTCCCAATTATTTTTTGTACAATAGAATCTAAAGAATAAAATCTTTTCTTATTATTTGAAGTCGCTTAAAGTGAGGTTGAGTGTTATATATTAAAGCGAAGTTGTCGCATCTATATGTTGGTATTTGTTGTTTGAATACGGGTTTGAGTATTTATTCTTATTTTATTTTTCATTGATAGACCTGAACGCCTCTATACATTACGCGTTTCATTACAAAGAGCTGCGTTACATTGACACTTGTACACTGTCGAAAATGCGAGTAATTATTGCTGTTGTGAAACACATTGGACTGCAGAAAAATCCGTCGACAATAAAATATAGTATATACTATGTATACTATTGTTTTCACCGTCGATAGACGAACCACTCCAACCCTCACCGCGACTATACCACAGTGCCTCCGAATTATTATTCTCCGTTGAATATTAATCGCTAATGCTGTTGGTGAACAGCAAATAAACCGATATACTAATTTTCGGTCTGCTGAACTTGTTTCCAATGTAATTCTGGTCCCCTTATTGCGTTTACATTTATATATATATATAAATGTTATATATGGGCAACTTATCCTTTTACCTCGGTAAATCTGTTTAGCAGATTATTTTTTTCCTACTTGTTTTCAAATTATTCCGAAAATACGAATTTTATATTGCACCGTCGACCGAACCCGTATCATATTTTTCCTCCCATAACTTAACGACTGCATATTTACAGTTCACAGACTCGGATTTATTCGCTCATTAGTATATTGCAGCAGTAAATATTATAATTTTTTCCAATTAATAATATAACGCGCGAATTCCGACGCGACGCCGCATATATTTAACATTATAATATGATTTTATTTTGTAGTAAAAATCATGATGATACATACATACTACTTAATTATGATGAAAATGTCTACAACGCACTCAGCGTGATGTGCACATAATATTATATTACACGATACAAGCGATTTAACCTCAGATTTAAGGAAGTTAATAAAATTGTGGTGTATACGACTTTTGTTGAAAAACCTCCCTTGCACCGGCCTACCCTCGTGGCGCCAAGCTATCTCTAACGCATTACAATAAAAAAGTTAAACCAGTATGGCGTATATAATATAATAATGAATATATTCAACTAAAAACAGTCACTTTGGAGACACAATGCGACACAGGTGGACGGTGGACGGTTGCAGCTATAAATCGTCATCAGATTACGATCGCGTATAAATAACCTTCGGCTGAGCACGCGCATTATTATCACCTGATAAAATATACTCTTCGCGTTCGCACTTATATATTATATTTCGTTGTCGTTAGTGTGACAAAGTAATAATAATAATGTGCGGTCATCTCGGACAGTCGAGGGAAAATAAATTGCTCTACGAAATTATTATGTATATAATAAACGTTATAAATACGACTATCGGTTTCCGCGAATACGCTTGTTTTTTCTTTAAAAATGTATAAACGTGTTTATAGACTTTATTTTCTTTTACTGTAGTTTTATCGTACCACGCGTGAACGCATACTGCTGCAGTATATACAGTATACACTATATATACACGTGTACAACAGAATCAATTTAATTTCCTCTATATACCTACATTATGTGTTTTGTTTTTTTTCTACCACTAAAACAAACGTCATCGTCATCTGGTTCTCGTCGTTTTTTTCTTACTTTTTTTACGAGCTACATAAAAACATAGTTTACTCGGGGCGAGATTGGGACCTATACGTAAATAACTCTTATGAAGGCGCTACAGTCATCGGTCTGGAGACGTATTATTTTTGCCCGTATCCGAACGTGCAATTATAACATATGTCATTATTATACGAGCAAAAGTCACGGAAGATAATACTATTATTATATGTGCATGTGCAGCACTATGTAATATTTTTAATATTAATAATAATAATAGTTGTACGTGTTCAGTCGTGAAACAAATCGCTGCGAGATTTCGCATTACTCGACTAGTGTGATATGGTTGGCGTAAACCCAAACAAAACGCGTGCGCGCGCTCGCGATGTTGACAAAAGTGAAACGTGCAAACACGCGTAAAAGCACTGACTGGAGAGTATATACGTACATATAATGATGTATGCTAAATGTGCATTTGTTGGTGTATTTCAAACAAATTTATTGCTGTACAACGTATTATTAACACGAAAGTATTTAATTCTTGTGTATAATATATGTTATATTACTGCAGTCGACGATACTTGATATTTTTGAATAATATAAAATGTCACGGATGATTATACCTTGCCTTTGTAGCAGACCTTTTAGTGGAATATATTATAATAATATGGTTTATAATGCCAATACCTCTCGCTCGTAGATTTACTATACACGTGCTATAATGTATTTATTTTATCAATCGAGCAAGAATTTTTATGAATTTTGACCACTCGTATTACGAGGATCCTGCTTAATCATTTCTCATATCACATTTAAAAATTGTATTTGTTATTTTATTAATCATTGTAAAACACTTCAATCTTCAATTGATAAAAAAACTCTGATATAAATTATATTATGTAGTTCACATAACAATGTTTTGTTCATCATAAATTAAACGAGAATTACCACCCTACATGTGGAGTATTATACAACATAATCCTGTGTTAAACTTGACGATGTCATGAGGTTTAATAGAAATCGTGCACTTATGTATATATATATATATATATATATATATATATATATATATTATGCATATTTATAATATATATGTACACTCGCGTGAATATACTTCATATTATATATATTATGATGCGTAATAAGCTCGTATTTTGGTTTAGATGCGTATGCCCATGACAAACTACTTATAAAAGCCAAAGACAATGTCAAGATATATAGGTTCGGTGTACTACACGCCCCTCCAACCACCGATCACATATTGTATCGTTAAGCATCATTACACGAAATTTCTTGGATAAAACAAACGCGTATTATTTCGAGTGCTCTTATGTATATATATATATATATATGTGTGTGATGTGTTATGGATGTGAATGCGTGCGTGTGTACGTGAAGTATTTTAGCTTTGACTATATGAAACACAATTTCGTACTCGTCATGACGTGTCCTGCAAATAATGCCTATATAGCTAAATATATATATATATATATATGCTGTGAACTTCAAAAAATCCGAATTTCATTTATATCAAATAAATTACGAAATAATTCGGAAATTACCCCTCCCTTGCAGATGAGCTCTTTGTGAAATATTGCCCCGATTTTAACCCAATTATTTTTAATGTAGGTAAACGCTTTGAAGTGATAGTGAAGCTTTTAGCGCTGAGTACTTTCGTTTCATCGAGAGCAAATAATAATATTACAACGACCGCGGTGAAATGCTGCAGTCACTGAAAAGTTATTTTATATTTTCTATGTAATGATAATATAAATATATACAGAGTATAATAACTATTTTATGAATACCATGAATTATATTATTATCCCTTCGTTGCGACACATAACACTGTATATATAAGTACGACCACGTGTCCACGTCTCTTTTGAAATGCATTTTTTAATTGGAAGTATATATATAATAATAATATTTATCTTAGTAAAAGACTGGGCACTGCGCAATATTCTTGAACGAAATTAACGAGGAAACATACAAATTATATAAAATCGGTACTTTTATACATATATTGTATACAGCATAGTATATTGTATTCATGACAAACCGTTTGATGTCGAACTAAATATTACGCATTTTTTACGTTTGTAAACTGTACATTATAATATTGTGTATGTTTACAGCACATTATATAATATATAATATATATATATATATTGAATGCGTACTACGCTGAGTTGTGCGTACAGTACGTATAATATATTTATGTGTGGATCGCTCGTGCGATAATTTAAAACTATGGTGTGAGTGTACGTATATATTATTTTCCCAACCGGAGAAAACTGTAACCCGTTTTCCGGTTTTTACCACGAACCGCGATGTATATATACAGGTTATATATTACATATTTATACGCACAGTGTGCTGTATTATTATTATTATTATTAATATAACCGTTTGTTACCGTGGTATGCCCGAGATAACGTGGATGTTATAATGTATATAGTACATTTTCCGGTCTGCTAAATGAAAATCGGCGTGACCACCGCCACTACCACGGCCGCTGCCGCCGCCGGTGCGATAAAATTTGCATGACGTACGGTCGGTAGATTTGCAGTAAATCGATTGGCGTAACTAACAAGGACGGGTACTTGTAATAACAGCTATACTGCGTATACGTACAAAAAGCGTGTGTGTATGTATGTGTGTTTTGTGTTTGTAGAATGAGAAAATAATAGATTTATAACGCCAACGCTTAATCGTGGTCTGTAGTGCACATATATAGGTTTGTAACATGAGGGAAAAAATTTAATACGTACGTATATGCACTATATATGTGTATTATAGGTACACGGGTATGTTTTAATTATGTCCCGAGGGTTACTTAATCGTGTCGGATTGTCATGAGCGGTAATAATATATTATATGTGTATATAATAAGAGGATGAGCAACAACAACAACACCACCATCGTTGTCGCATGAAATATTGTGTTTGAGTTTGGTATAGTAGCGCTGCTACAGCGTCGGGAACCAGTTATCCGAAATGTATTATATGAGAAAACCGTTTTTTATCGTCGTTTAATTGTTTGAAAAGTTAACGATATCATAAAGTTTAGTTGATAGTGTATTCATGCGTACCTATTTTACTAATCATAATATATCAACTGAAACCACAGTTTTATATTTAGATAATGACTTAACAGCATTTGACTGTAAACATTACTCCCTCTTTAAAATATTACACCGATAATGATGTATTATAATTATTCTTTTATATATTGTGTATAACTATTTTTATACTCAACTATTTTTACAGAAATAATTTGTTCAAAACTATCATTAATCGCCGATTGTTGTCAAAGCTGTACGGAAAACTATGTATACTAGGTGTACAACGGTGTATACAGAGGGCTAGTTAAGAAAATATTTTGTCCATAATTCAAACCCTTTTTTTCTTATTATATGTTTTAATTTATAAACTTGGATAGATCGCGTAATATTCTGTTTATAATTTTGTATACACAAGTAATTGAGGTAATTTGATTTTAGAAAAAAACACGGGTCGTCTTTAATTTATATATTTATGCGTCGTATATACTTGAGTTTAAACAGGTGTTTATTTCTTCATTGATATTATAATTAATTTATTGAGACGAGATTTTTTAAAAACAAATACACTATATATATATATATATATATATATATATGTATGTATATGTATATGTATACATATTTAATACACGGTGATAGTGATATTAATATTTATGATGACTGAATACTCGTGAATTAGTCCCGTAAAAATGATATGTACCTTTATTATATTATATACCCTTGACTGAAGGATGTAATTTGAGAATGACGTAATATAATACACCGTTTTTTCGTCATTGTAACTCTTTCGTAGTGTTTTAATAAGTCACAATAAAAATGCGTATTTCGTTGATTTATATTTAATGCAATTATTAAAATAGGCTCTATTTGCGCGTAATGTTTATAATTGGTAGTAAGTACTCACGGTATAATTATTTCATCTATCTTATTTTTCTGTACATCGTGTTTTCGGTGAGCCACACACTTCTAATATACTTATGGATATAATTACATAACTGGTTTTATCCAAAATAGTAAAAAATATTAAAAGAAATTTGTGTTTAACAGAAGTGTAAATTAATCAAAACATGCTTCAAGTACCTGCTATGAGACGTTATTAAATTTATCTCGAAATATACTTTGTTTTCATTATATATCCAACCATGACATCCTCGGTTGTTCCATATAATAATTAACTGAAATCATAATTTATTCACATTTTTCTATTAAATTTACGAGAAGCAAAATAAAATGTAATATAAAACTATAGCCGTTTCATCAATGAGCATTTATTATATAATATGACACGTTAGGCTTGTATTGAATATTGTTATATTCTTAATTTTAATGCATAATATACTAATGGTATATATTTTTCTATAATCGTGTGTACCAAATAAATAAAAAAACAAAGTTAATAAACCGTGGTGTAAATACAAGGAATTCTTTGCAAATCATTATTTGATCATACAAGACGAATTAAATAGGTATAAAAAACTATAAATAATTTCATCGTTATGGTTTTAATTTTATAAAAATTTTATCTGCATTTGGTGACCGGTCCCATGAATTGTTAGGTTACATTTACAAGACAGGTTACGTTATTACTCATTATAAACTGTTTATACGTGTTTCGTGTAAACGGTTACCGCTTCTATTTTAGATATTTACAAGAACGTTATTTTATTAGCTCTCCTCTCCGGTACAGGCAGCAAACAGTGTGTATATATATACACTATATATTTACGAGTGTGTGTAATTTTGTGCGTGTTGAACCGATTAAAAACTTATAATAAATATTGGGAAACGAAACATTTTACCACGTTGCCGTCTGTGATGGTGTTGACGTGTGGAATAATCAAACGCATTGAAATCCGTTCCGTCCGCCGTCGCACGTCGTTCCTTCAAATTTAAATATATTATGTATATAATATTATAATGTGGTATGATAATATATTAATAATAATATCGTGTATAGTGTGTACAGTATATTGCAGGAACGAATAATGACCTTTTGGGCGTACAAGGGGGCTGGGCAAGGTTGGGGAAAATTCGTCTCGGAGTCTTAGTCCATCGCAGCCTCCGGTCTTTCATAATTGATTTTCGCTAATCGTGTTTACCGAAGATGACGTTCTTCGTTTGTATAGATCGTCGATAATAGATATTACTGTTAATTATACGTTTTATAATATTTATGTATATATTAAATTGGTGCTGCGCACACGCTCGGTGAGCACGCACGCGTTTTATTAAAAATAAAAATATATAAAATACATTTGTACGCGACTACGCGTGTATACATTTATTATAATAATTATATTATCTCGTCTATAAACATAAATATGCTTTGTAACATAAATATACTAAAAATCACTATCGTCAGTGAGGGAGGCCTCCGTCATATATTTGTTGCAGTATTGCCGACTTTGTTGGCGTTGTTAGATTATTTTCCAACATGCATGTTTTTATATTATAAAATAAATATAACTGGAATTCAGTAAAATATCCTCATCGCATGTGTGTGCCTGTGGTAGGATAGGAGATGCATATTAAATTTCAACCAGAGAAAAAAATATTAATTCTCCGATAAGATTTGTGTCCGAGTAAATAATAAAACACCTGCTGCGGCAATTTTTTTCCTACAATATTTACGACCGTTGTATACACCTATACTATAAAAATATTGGGTTACAACCACACGATTATAATATACGAGTATAGGTACCTACTCGTTGGACTATCATACCCTTGGCGTTTTTATTCTTTTTTATTACGGTGTCAGTGGCGATTTTTTGAATAAAAAATATCTCTCGACCCTTTTTTTTTTAGGTTTTTTTAGTATTATATTGAATTACAAACTACTAGACGGTCGGCTATAATATAGTATACTTATGTGCTAGAGAATTTTACCAAAATATTCAATTCTGGTGAAGCTATATATTATGTCCTAAAAACTTTTTGTTATTTTTTAGACGATGGATTTCATTGTGAGGGGAGGGAATGATCGACGGACTTTCTTAGCGTTATAAATAAAAAAATTGACGTTTCGTGTAATTTTTCCTAAAAAAACATATTTAACTTATATAAAGTGTATACATGTTAAGCTCTATTATTACTTGCATAGACAATTAGGTAAATATTATTTGAGTAAACATATTGTGTGTGTGCAAGTGTTACGATTGTTCTTATTTTAAGTAGTGTAGTGATGAACACTACACGTTTTGTTCGGTGGACGGAGTTCAATCTTGTTGTACACATCATAAATCGAATCAGTCATCATGTTGTAGTGAACGATACAATATATTATATAGTATCTCTTCGCATATTTGAGAAGCATATTTTCTGTCGAGTCGTGTATATTATATAAAGAACCTGCTGCGTATGTTCTTGGCGCGCTGCTGGCACACGTACATACAATGTATATACGACACCATATCGTCGTCAATACCCCGAGACTAGCTCACAAATTGGATCGTAACAAAACGGCTATTATTGTAATAATAATAATAATAATACAATACTCGTACGTATATGTATAAGTATAATGTATATAGCGAGAAGGCACTCGATTACAATGCGCCGGAGAAGAGACGATGATGTAACGGGCGATGACCAGCTCTTTGGGCGCATGCCACGTGAATATAATACACAAGATTCGGATAAGTATATTATAGTTTAGTGTATAATACACTATACAGTGTATCTATCTATTCCGAAATAATAATACATGGCTATTTTCGTAACGTTACGATTTACTACTTAAGTATATATATGTATTATATTATTATATTATTATTATACTCCGCTGTGGAGATTAAAATGCGACCCAGACGTGTTTATATATATATATATATATACATCTACACATATATGCATGCGTATACGTAGTAGTAATCGAAAATTCAAGGTCCTATACCTGTAGTTTGTATACTATACGCACACACTCCGCGGACGACACGGGCGTTTTGGAGTGACAAAGAAACCGGTGTGAAATTGAATATTCATGACGCCGAGTGGTGTCGCGTCGTATTCGTGTGCTAAATGTGGTCGTGGTCGTGTCTGCTGGAGAGAGTGTGAAAAGAAAAGCGACTATACCTTATTAATATATATATTATGAATATACAAACGTACATGTTTAATTTTAATCAGAAAGACCGGTAGAAGTCAGCGGAAAAAAATATAAAAATTTAATATATATACATGCAGTGCTGAAGCTGTTTTATATGCGTATACGTGCGTACGGTCTTAATAAACTCGCGACGAAATAAATCAAATACGTCTAATTAAAAAAGGAAAAAAAATAGGAAAAAATGTAGTACGACGACGACGAGACGACGCGCACGATAACGATCAGCTGGGGGAATGTGTCGTGATTTCTTGTATACTCAGAGCTGCTGCTGCTGTTACCACAGTGCACATGGGTGGCGTACGTCGCCCGACAGACGTGGCCTATAAATTATCGTGTTCAGAGTACACACACGCGCGCGCACGCGTACATACAACACACCAGCGAGTTTGTGTAAATATAAATCTACTTTGAAGAGCGCCAAGGAAATGACAAAGAGAAAGAGCTGAAGAAAAAAAACGGTGATGAGAGAAGGAGTGAGCGAGAGAGTAAAGAAAAGGAAAGAATATTGTTGAGATTCCGTCGCGGTTGCGGAGGGTTCCCTGAATTTCGGCCGTTGGTGGTGTGGAGACAAGAATTATACCCCCTCCGCCGTTCACGATTGCGGAACGTCTATACATCAACGGTGGCGGCAGCAGCAGGAAGAGAACCGCGTGTTTGGTGCATTCATAAACGATAGGTGTGTGTATGCGCATGTGTGTTTTATTATTATTGTTGTCACCACCGTACCGTGCGCCGAGGCTGCTGTTCGTACACGACCAGTATGTACAGTACAGGAGTCGGCTAGGTAGTAATTATTTCTAGTGAAGTATGGAGGACTAAAATAATAGATTAACGAGATTTAAAGTAAAAATTAATTTTACATCATACATATAGGTATATATAATTACTAGGTTTTAGTAAAATGTTATAATTAAGTATATTTATTAATCGTACAGTTTAATGAGATACATATATCAAATTAAATTTATGTCGATGATCCTGTCTACTTTTTGACGTCCGGATTTGAACCGCAGTTGCCGACCGATAACGTGTACACTTGATTATTTTATAGACATTATTATGTTTTATTTATAAGCATTACCCTAGTGATAATTAATATATTGACTTTATCGATGACTACAACACGCGTTGACTGTAATTGACACGTTTTTGGACACTTGTTATAATATATAATATGTATAAAAGCTGTATGTATAATATATCATGTGTCGGTTATAATTTATACGACTCCGAACGGAATCCTACCCCCGATAACCCGACTACACTCGTCCGCGCGTTTACTATAAACGACAAGAATTGTTCTTGACGTTTCAATCGGTCGTCAGATACAGTATAATATATGAGATGCAGCTTATTCAATCGATTTCGTCGTTCCTTTTTGTTTTCGTTAGGTGTTTTCCACCCCCTTTCCTCTCTCGCTCTCATGATAATTTATTCTAATGCGGTGTTTTTGTATAACAAGATTATTATGTATATATACGTATATAACTGAATATGTACACGCCATATGCCTATAATATGCCTATTTAGTTTTATATACTTACGATATATTATTGCGGTATAGACGTGTGTTTTAAATATTAATGCATTTTCAAGTTTTCAACGATAAAATACAGTGCCAACGTGAGAACGGGTCCGTTTTGTTTTTATTTTCTCGAAAAACAATTGACGATAATTCATTTTTTTTCAAGATCAGAAGACGCGTGACAAAATTTAATTTCCATCGAATAACCCGCGAGACGGGTATATAATTGTAAAACACACATACACTACACACTCACGTTCCGATAACCAAATAATAATCATTTCATCTAATTCCGCATGTACGTCTCATGATTTTTATTGTAATGCGATTTTTGACTGTTTCTGTTCTCGAGTATCCGGATTATTCAATTCAATTTTGCTGTTCGATGTCTCATTTTAGATTCTAAACGGAGTGATGGAATCTATTGATTTTACAATGATGTGTGTTTTTTTTTTTGTGTCTGTCATCACGTTTTGGGACAGTAAAAATGCTTCGATTTTCTTAAACAGCAACTTTTCTGAAAGGAAAGTGAATGTAGATGGTACTTAGGCAAGTAAAAAATCCAACTTTTTCAATACTTTTTAAAAAAATCGAAAAAACGGAAAATTTTACGCTAAATCACGTTTTTACAAAATACATTTTTTTTAAATGCTCTAACTCAAAAACGAAAAACCGCAAAAACTTTAAATTTTCACCAAATATTTATATTGGTTTTTTCTATAAATGGTTAAGTTTTCAAAGTGTTTTGACATATTTTGACTTATTTATAAACAATTTAAATTTTCGATTTTTGTAAAAAAAAATTTTAACATCTATAAAATTTAATTGGCTGACGGAAAACTCTTGAAAATTTAATACAACTAATTGTAACTAAAAAATATCGGAATCGTCTCATTCAAATTTTTTTTATAAGCCCAAATTTGTTTAAAATGTGTCAAAATCACGATAATTTGCAAGTTATTTTGTAGTTGAAAATTCATAAAAAATTTTCTGTTTATACTTAAGGTTCAAAATTTTAACACTAGGTTGTCCATAAGCTAATCTTCAAAAATATATAAAAAAAATTTCTATCGGACTTAAAAGAAAAAATACTATGACTATTTAAAATTTAAATTTTTACGAAATTGCATCATAATTCAATTTGGATATTCGGATTTGATGCCCATCCCTAGTTTCTATAAGTTTAGCCCATGTGTATATGTTAGCATAAATTGATTTTTAATTTAGTTTTAAAGATTAAAAAGTTAAATAGTTATTTATCTTAAAGTTATTTGAAATCTGTTTACAACAGTACAAATGGGTCAAATTTGATTATTATTATTTCAACCTATGTATTCAAGTGTCAAGTTAGTTCGATGCGACGTTTATGTTTGATGTCTGTTCTGAGTGTTCTGTCGACTGTTGGTATTAACATAATATAAATTTATACACCTATATGAATGTTTGTTAGGAGAAAAAACTCATGTCATGATATTTAATTTCTTTCGGTTTTGGGCAACAGACAATATATTAAGTGTAAAAAGAATATTAATTTAATTTGTCATCAAATCGTTGGTATTTATAAACATCCTATATTCAAATTTACTTAAAAGCCGTTATAAAATTCAAATTATATAATGTTTAACTAGCTAATAAAATATGATATTATTTAAAAAATTAATGTAAAAAATATTTTCAAATAGAAAAAGGAAAATATTTCTTTTGAATATGAACATTAATAACAAGATTTTTCACTAAACACATCTAAATACACTCGCACACACACACACACACACACACGCACATTTTTATAAAAAAAAAAGTGATTTGCTATGTATTTTTGTACTATGAATTTATCTCACATAGAGTGGTTTTCAAGTTTTGACGTTTGCGCATGTTAGATGGTCCATGGACGATAGATGATGTCGAAACAAATCTAAAAAAAGGACTTTCCATTCCCATCAAATCATTTTTCAGAACGAAGCGTTTAAAGCACACAATAGCGGGGACCTTAACTTTTTATGACTATTCACTGAACCAAAAGTATTAATAATAATGTATAACGTTCAAATTGAAATCCTCATTTCAAATAAAATTATGACTAGTTTCCAGCTATTTTCAGAAATTGATTTTTCAGTCTATCAGACAAGCAGACTCATATATTGATTATCGATTTAATATATTATTATATCTGGCATATATAGTTATTGTCCGCTTTGTTATTTATCACAGATTATTTAATATATTTAAGTGATCGCATCGGTGATATTCTATTTTTCGAGAATTATATAGGAATTTAGATATTGTATCTCAGGGGTGGCCAACATGACTATGTACGCGAGCCACATATATTAATGCAACTATATCAAGAGCCAAATTATCTAATCTGTACTTACTTATACCACAAAAGTAATAAAGATAGCTAACAAACATATTAAATTACGAAATATGAAATTATATCGTTGTTAAAATAGTCTGTGTTGAATAGTCCTGTTGTAAACACCTTTATTAGTTTGTAAAATATTTTTAATATTTGTATTATTTGTAACCGATATATATTGCAAAAGTTAGTGACGATGTCAATTTCTAAAAAAGCAGTTAAATGTAAATATGAAGAAGAAAAAATGGGAATCTAAATTAAAGTAGGAAGAGCTAGTTTTTTATACAGAAAAAAAATTAAAATTTTGGTTTTTGTAAATAAGATCGCGAGCCGCAATTTGGCCACCTCTGTTATATCTTAATAATAAGATAAAGATATAATGTGATAAGGATATCAATTGGGCTTGCTTTAAAATCGATAACTTTTTCGATTAAATTCAAAGAAAAATTTGTAAAATTCATTTTTGTGGAACTTTGTGTTATAATTATTATTTATAATAAATTAAAAAAGTGATGTTTATACTAAGTAGACTACAGAAGAAATTTAAATCTATTTTAAAAATTCTTTTTCGCTTATTATATCGCAGTATACCTACGTTAGAAATAGAAGCAGTCTTTATTTTCATGTTACGCGCGTGTGACGGACATATATCACATTTATTATTTGTTTTAATCCTTGATAATATGCGCTGTATAATATTTACTGTGCTAAAGCGTATCAAATAATAATCAATTTATCAACACAAATATTCTATGATATAATTTTAAAAGTACTTAATTATACTTTGTTTTACTTGGTATGTTGTAGTTTTAGGATTTTAGGTAACCCTATTATTATCAAGCCATATGATGCGCTTGGGCGAAAAGAACGGCAAATAATTGAGTTTATTTCTTAACATGTAATTTATCACACTTCCTGTGCACACCGGTCCTGTGTCGATTTTACTGTATAGCAGTGACATTTTCAATTAATATCAGACGGGGGTCGTCCGTTCTAAAATGTCAACTTACCCCTGAACCAACTAATTAAAGGGACTTTTGTTTGTACACGCGAAACACCCCTGGGTGTTAATTATAGATTGCATTGTCTTATCCGAAATCCCTATTGTCAGGCATTTGCTGCTCTTGATCATTTTAATGATATTATATGGGAAATGTGTCAACTGGAAATACATTGAGCGCGGCTGTTTAAAAACAGACTATGCGTTATTATAATAATTTATCCGACTGAAAATGTCTACTTTAATCTCTCAAAAACAGGAGAATATGTTGATTATAATATAAACCATCAGGGTCGTTTTGTTTGAAATTGCATATTTTATATTGACGAATTAATAATATTGGGTAGAGTTCTGAAAATATGTTGATAATGTACTAATGTCTCTGGAATAGGAGTATTTATTTAAATATTATACACATTACATACTGAGAACCTGAGACCAAAATAATATGGTTGTATCAAATATCTTAATTAGAAAGCAAAAGTGTAAGTAGGCGTTTTAAATCATTTTTTTCAGGCGTTAACAAAGAATGTTCAATACAAAGTGTAACTATATATAATACAATTTTTCTTGATTTTAGATGGGATTTGAAATGTTCGTAATAGTATGTTTGGTCGTCCATCTCGGACGATTTCCCGCCCCTAGGGCTTTTAAAATACTGGATCCTTACCGCAATCCCGTTTTTGGATTGGGATATTGAATCCCTTTGTAAGAATATTTAACCATAGAGACAAGTATAAAATATATTTTATCGGGAATGTTTTTTCACTTTTTCTATAGATTTTATAGATGATTGTTTGATTTAATAAAATCTATAAGTATTCCTTATCATATGACTCCAAAATTATATCCGAGGTAATCGATTTCCAATATTT
Organism: Chaitophorus viminalis; assembly: GCA_025469195.1. Taxonomy (NCBI): domain Eukaryota; kingdom Metazoa; phylum Arthropoda; class Insecta; order Hemiptera; family Aphididae; genus Chaitophorus; species Chaitophorus viminalis. The sequence continues at coordinate 1,119 of JAIPRK010002120.1, read as the reverse complement.
AAGAGATGAGGTTGAAAAGTATTATTAAACAAATTGTTTATCGATGCTTGTGAATTTAATATTTTTTATGAATAATTTTATTTAATATAATTTTATAACTGTAATGGAGAAAAAAATAAATCACTCACTATACATATACACATAAGCATAGCTATTGTTGATGAAAATATAATAGAATAATGTGACAACTATGAGTTGCGATGGTTACATTGTTTTCATGGATCAATTCCACAAATTTTCTTTTTCGAATACTTCCATGGCACACCTACTATACTCAAAAATCTCAAAAGATAATAAAGGGTAAGCAAATTGGTATAAATACAGGACGGAATAACAATTTAATAAATCAGTATGTTCATAACGGTGTTATTGTGAACATAATACAGTATACCTACCCTCCGAAAATGAAACCGCTATTGATTCCGAACCGTCATCATTTTAATATAGTACGCTAGTGCGCATATACTACTGAACATACCATGGATCATGGATGTACCCGTGAAATTAAATGTATGTAATAAATAAATGTAATTTTAACAAACATTTTGTGTATCATAATATTATTTGAAGTGTTTGGTCGGAAAAGTCAAACCTTTCGAAACGGCATGAAACGACCATACCTACTCAATATGTTATGTAAACGTTATTTAGATTATTCTGTTATTTATGTTGTAAACATAAAAATTTGTCTAGGTTTTCTTATCAAGTTATAAACAATTATTTAAATAACCAATTGACTGTGTGTGACCATATAAGTATGTATGAATAATATGCGTTGTTTTTTCATTTATGTATATTATAGTTAATGATAAAATCACTAGACTCAAAAAATGTTCTACGTTGTAACATATTTATATAGGAAATTAATGATATTGGTATATCCTTGTATGAATATATTTATCTCTTCTGGAGTGAATAATTTACCAAAATTACCATTGTATAAATATATTATGTATTTATGTGTATTATCGATGTGCATTTATATATATATATATATGTCGCATCCACATAGTGAAACCACTCATTTCATGAACTGGATATCCAAATAGTGAAATTCGTCCAGATAGTGAATTTTGACGAAAATACATTATATGGACATCCATTTCATGAAATGGACAA
>JAIPRK010002119.1:0-28832 GCA_025469195.1 Chaitophorus viminalis | reverse complement strand
ATATGACGTAAAGGAAATGCCTATCTTAACAACTGGTGAAAATTTCAAGTTTCTGCGACTTATACTTTTTGAATTATAACAAATATTTAAAATCGTTTGACCATAAATCGCTATTTTATGCAATTTCGTGAAAATTTAAATTTCAAACGGTCATAAAATTTTTTCCTTTTGGTTCGGTAGAAATTTTTTTATATATTTTTGAAGATTAGCTTATGGACAAACTACTGTCAAAATTTTGAACCTTAAACAGAAAAAATTTTATGAATTTTTATCTACAAAATAACTTGCAAATTATCATGATTTTAACATATTTTATACAAATTTGAACTTAATGGGCTTATAAAAAAAATTTGAGTAAAAGGATCACCGATATTTTCTAGTGAAGATAAGTTAAGCTTATTATAAACCTTGTATTAAATTTTTGAGAGTTTTCGGCCAGCCAATTAAATTTTATAGGTGTTTAAAAAAAAAAAAAATTACAAAAATCTAAAATTTAAATTGTCTATAAATATTTCAAAATACTTTGAAAACTTAACCATGTATAGAGAACACCGATATAAAGATTTGGTGAAAATTTCAAGAAGTTTCGGTTTTTCGTTTTTGAGTTAGAGCATTTTAAAAAAATGTAGTTTGTAAAAACGTGATTTTGTGTAAAATTTCCCGTTTTTTCGTAATTTTTTTAGCGTTTTTTTCAATTTTTTGCAAAAAGTATTAAAAGAGTTGGATTTTTAACTTGCCTTAGTACTATCTACATTCACTTTCCTTTCAGAAAAGTTGCTGTATAAGCAAATTGAAGCATTTTTACTGCAAAAAAAGTTGTCGTCAGACACAAAAAAAAAAAAAAACACATCATTGTAAAATCAATAGATTCCATCACTCCGTTCAGAATTTAAAATGATAATTAAAACCCATGATAACAACATATTTTTTCCGTTTTGGGTCCTAAGATACCACAGAAAATCAGGTGTATAGTTGGTCATTTTTCATGTTTGTTGTACATACGTTTGTAATCTTACTGAAATAAATGTTGCTATTTAGTGGTTTTTTGCAAGAAACCCTTTCTCTTCGGAAAGATTTATAAATGATTTGGATAATTGTATTATAGATTTTCATTTGAAATATCGCCGATCGAGGAGACTGATTCTTTTCCAATATTTAATTTGAATAGTGTCTATTTCGACGATAGAGTGCCAACGTCACTTACAATTTGGACAGTGCTATCTGGATTTGAATTGTCATATGTAATGTAAGCTATGTAAAGTACTTACAATAGCGATTTAACATAAATATTATTTGGCAGGTATTTTATCCGTTGACTTTGATTTTTTCTTAATAAAGTTCCAGAAGAGTGACAGTCGTGGTCATAAAATTGAGTTTCTTATTTCCAATCTATTTTTTAAAATAGGACAACATTGATATTATGTAACTTTGACAGTCGAGACGATTTTTTTTTATTTGCGATGAATTATTAAATAATTACAATGACACATATTATACGATAGTAGGTTTATGAAACTAACTGTATTACATAGTTGTTATATACCTATGTACTGCATTTAGAGTGAAAGCTCAAAAATAGATAAGCTCCTACATGCCACTCAGCGTGCTTAATTGGTTAGTGACTTTAAAAATAATATCTCATACCAGATGTTTATCATGTTTGGAGTTTTTTCGGGAGCCCTGAATATTTCGAAAAAAAAAAATCGAATATAATGGATGAATATATGTTCTTAGTTCTTACACGAGATAAACAGGTGAAATTGCCCGTCGGTATGTGTAAGTTCTGACAATGCATCTGTAATACCTATATAGGTACGAGTAAAAATTATTACAAATAAAAAATTTACTTTCCACTTTATTCAGAATTTGGGTTTTAATACATCTTCATGGTATATTTAGTATATGGTTAACATTTGTTTGTTTTTATATCTTATAGAAAAATATACAATATGCATATCGAATACTATGCAAGTAGAAGCTGCGGTGTATACAATAATAATTATAATAATAATTGAAGTTGTAATATGATAATCTATAACGTATATGATCTGCGATGTACACAGAGATTCAAAAATTGCTCGTATAAAGCCCCGCGGGAAGTGTTCACATATTGCGTTGACATTAGCAGATCATCAGATCAGTAATTTGGTGCACCAGTTAACTGGGTTAAAAAAAAAAAATTTGATGGACGGTGTTGGTTTACGTTAAAGATAACGGCTTTGAAAGAAACAAAGACACGTCGACAAGTGTCAATGTAGACTGCTGAGCAAACGAAAGAGAATATTCGTCTCACAACGCATAAAAATGTATTATCATACGACTTACGCTTTAACAAATTAAACGCAGGTACATGTCAGTCAGTATTATCGATCAACTATCCGCACGCCACCGTACGGTAAATCCGATTCATGTGCGTTCAGACAATTTAATGATAAATCCTAAGTGTCAATATGACAATATACGTAGACGTTGTACTGTCACCGCACCGTTGCACGCGTGCACTGGCTTAGAAGTCGGATTAATATTGCTATGACGAATAAACGATGATGATGATGGTGGTGATGATGATAATAATAATAATTGTAAATAAATTGTAATAATAATGACAATGTCGACAACTAGACGCGGGTATAGTGCTACTAATGAGAAACGCACAACAAACCGCGTAGTATGATATGACGTTTATCCGAAATCACGGTATAACTTGCGAGGGAGTCTCCCCTCCTCTTAGATATCCGCTTTGAAACTTTCGTTCGTGCGGTTTGCTGAAATATTATAATATGCGATATGCACCCTGCAATCCAGTACAACAATAGAATACACGGTCGGTATGCGATTCCGTTACATGTACTGCAAATGTGCTATAAATATTGCACACGGTCGCGGAACATCATCACTATTATTGTATATCGTAGATATATTTATACGTAAAAGCCGTTGCATTAAGAACGCCGGACTTGTTCTCGACATAATATTATTAGAAAAAATTGTTTTGAATGAATTATCATACGAACATTGTGGTAAATACGCGTATTCTTCGATTCATGCAGCAGGTAACATATTATCGGACATTATAATAATAATATATCGCTGGCAAGTTTCAACTCACAATAATTTTCACTGCCTGTTCCGAGTTTTGCGTCTGAAAGAATAATTGTTATTCTATTTCTTTTATATGTTTGGTGATAAACTCGTGAATTTATGTAGACTTTGAACAAGTTATACACTCAGCCGTTTCAGCTAATTTTCCTGATGTTATGCGTAAAGGTTGTAGATTTCACCTTGGATATTATCTAATCTGGAGGAAAAATTCAAAGCGTTGGTTTGTCTACAGTTTTTAAAAATAAATATAAAATTAGAAAATATGTTTAAAATGGTTTTGAAGCTCAAATTTAACCATCTTATAAAATCAATAAATACATTTGAACATACAAATTTTATTCACACCATTAATGTATTACAATTATTTCATTTTAGAACGATAAATAATTTAAAATGTATAATTAAAATTATTAACCCCACCATTTATATAAATGACAGTCATCAGTCTATAAAAGTGGGAAGAAAAACATGTACGTATAAATTTTTAACCAGTACGCAACTCGTACATGTCGTGAGAAAGTCGCGTACGCAACTCGGAGGATATTGTGTCGTGACAAAACCACGGACGCAAATCGGAACAAAATAATATTTATGAACGCAATTCGAATGCGACGGAATTAACATATTGAGGGTTCCAGTGCTCTGAGAAACAATTATATCAATAATAATCGTCTCGCGGATAACGCGTATTGTATCACGACTAGCGCAATAACAAAACTACACAACGACTAGCTAAGCCTGTACGCAGTGCAGATAATGCTCAGATAATTGCAAGTAGCTAAGCATGGAATGCAATATCACTCCTTTTGTCCGTCCACTATTCTCGAGATGGTGCATTTATACGCGGTTACCGATATTACGTATAGTGACGACTAAAACGATTATCGTGTTCGGATTCGATATAATATACGTCCGTACCGTGTGCCGCCACGACGTGCGAAACAGCATTAATTATTATCACTGTGAAAAATAAGCCTAACCTTTATTTTTTTTATTTTTTATAGCTAACAATTTATTGACTGGACTTCGTAATTGTCTAACCACGGGCCGCTGTTAATCCTACAATTTTGCACGTCGTGATACATACAATTTGTGTTGTGTACGTACCTATACATAGGTATAAACGCGGTATAAAATAGTATTGTTAGTTATGCCATATTTTTTTCATACAATATGATTTTTAGTTGTAATGAACAATAATAAACAATAATAAGTACACGATTAACGCTTTCAAAGAATTTTTTTGAATGTAGTTTGTACACGTTTACTATCTATTATTTGTTATTCTTATTGTGTTTTAAACTTAAAACGATTTTAGGACAATCTATCTATTCTATGTGGACTTTTTCCACTTCGATTTTTTTTTTTTAATAAATATAGAAATAAACTGTATGTTAAAGTGATTTAAGGATACAATTGTCCAGTTTAAATCCAGATATTGAATTTCTTATGGAGTACAAGTAGTGTCAAAAGTCGCATTATTTTTTTTAAGTTATGATTAATTAGGCTTAATAAAGTTATTTTTCTTAAAAATAATTGGATTTTAATTTTTTTTATAATAAATAAATAACTGACGTATGTATGTATTTTATATATATTAGTGGGCCTCAAAGATGTTTTTTTTTTTTCAAAATCGGTAATCCACATAACTAAAAAGGTTGAAAATCGCTGTAATAGGGTAGAACCTCGTATATTATCCTACACTCCAATACACCATTGGTATTTCCGTTGGTGATATTATTGCGTAAAGTCGTTCAATAAATCGAACACTTATAACGCGCCTACACCATGATTTGACCGGTGCATAGAGGGTCACTTTGTATAATAATTGTACGATTTATATGACTGTATACCATTGCAAGTACTATTATCTATGAAGTCTACATTCTACCCGCGGTGATCATTTTGATTTTTGAACTGTGGTATAAGTAGTTAATATTTTAGGGTGGTTATTCTATATAGATAAACATTATGAACAAATCACATTTGGATACATTGTTGTCTCATCGCATAGTTAAATATTTATTTTATAATATTATTAATTGATAACAAAACCGAAGTCTGATACGCATAATATGCATTCGTTTGCAATAATAACATAGGTAGTGAAATGCAGTTGATTAGATTATAAAAAAATATAAAATACATATATAAGATCATATAAAAATATATTTAATGATGGTTAAATAAACGTTACTCGTCGTTTAGTCGTCATTTTGAAAAACTATTTTGTATACCGATGTCGCAATGTAACGCCGTTTACCGATTCAACCCGCGTGATCTTGCGGACCACACGACGGGAAACAAAAGCTTTAAAATGACGGGCTGTTTGAGACGATGTAGTTAATCTAATACATAACATTTAACACACGTGTACGAAGAAGGCCATAACTTGTACCATACGTGCTCAATGAGATAGATCTAAAAGCAAGCAAATGTGTTTAAGTTTTTTAAAACGCTCTGTTAAACAGACACATTAGAAACGAGCGTTGCTTTTTATTCGGACCGAAACGTATTAGGTTATGCTGATAGTATAGGTACGCGAAAAGGTCGTACAATGATGTTGTATGTCTATAATATTATGTATTCATAAACAATATTATTCAATACCTATGCTTGTGTTTTAAACCGTATATTTTCAGGAATGTTTTTTATGCGTACTATTATTATTACTTATGGACTGCAGGGGTTCAGCGTAACGATAAAAAACATCCAACGGTTAACTATGGAATTATTGTTAAGGAAGCAAATTAAATTCTTACCAAGCCATCACTCACCCACCCGTGGTTCTAAACAATATCACCGCCCAATAATTAAAACCGCAGCGTCGTCACTTGTAAGCAAAATTTACAATAATATATCACTGAAATGTTTACCCATTTATCTACACCGTGGTGCATCAGTGCAAGAACGATATGGAGTGTCTGTTGTAAAACTATCAATATTTATTTTCAACTCCAAAAATCTTTTTTTTTGTGAAAGTGGTCTACAAATTTCACGTGATTGTTGCAATTGTTGACAAATTAAAGTTAGATATGTTGTTGTTGCAACATACCTAACTTTAATTTGTCAAATTTGGAGCACATTTGTCATCAAAAAAGTCGGAGTATACACTAAGAGCGTATTATATAATATATAATATAAATTACTATCGAGAATGACGAAAACTTATTTATTGTAAATATTGAATTGTTTCGTCCACTTGACCTCCGATTATGCAATTATTTGTTTTTATAATGATAAAATACATTTTGAGAAGCTCATATTTTTAACTCGACAATTTTCTTTAGACCTTTACAAATACGGAGATAAAATAATTGGAATATGTTATACGTGGCTACGTGGCTTAAACACTTAAGATGACATAAACAATATTCCATTTCTCCTTTTCACTCCATCTCTCTCACGAGTTTTACACACACATAAAGACACACATGGGTGTTTCTAGAAATGTTTATTGGAAGAGTTATAAATGATTTAACGAGGATTTATTAAAAAAGTAAAATTATTTAGCAATAAGCCATAATATTTTGACTCATAAATTATTTATTAATTTAAACTTCTATAAGCAATATATACAATATACATATTGATAATCTATAGTAATTTTTTTTGAACCATTTTAACCCTATATAGGTATCAAAATAACATTTAGTTCGTGATATCAATATACTCTATCTCTGTTATATGAAATTTACATAACATAGGTAGTCACGACAATGTCCTTTAAAATAATTAATTGATTTTTCACCATTTTTCATTATAATATACCCGTAAGAAATAAATACATACGATCAAACGGTGTGAGGGAGGTTATTGCTACACTCACTATTCTATTTGCCTGTTACTGCATTACACAATATCATCTCAGAGATGATTTCATTAGTTTCCAATATTCTCTTGTACTATATAGATCTAAGAAATTGTCTATAGCAAATGATCTATTCACCACAAAGTGTGCACATTATATTGAAATCAATAATATATATATATATATGAAAATATCCATGAGGAAAGTTTTTAAATGACAACGGCTAATGAAAATTAACAGAACAAAAAAACAATAATAAGCTCACCATAGGACTAACAATAGCAGCCATATCCAAAAGACAATGTTTTCAAGTTTCTTTGTGTTCAAATTTACTGTTACGAATTACCTACATATTAAATTGTATCTATATACCTACAATATCGTAAAATAGATTGTGAAGTTTATTTATGTACAACATCCGATGTGTCTAAACAATTAAAATTAAATAAATTTTATCCGATATTAGATTTTATAGACTTTTATTGAAACAAATGATCATTGGTTACATCTAGGTTTAAATTGTATCCTAGTCGGCACAAATTATTTCCAATGTAATAATGTCGGTATTGTACCATTTTGACGGCGGCGGCGTCACTATAATATATTATAATCCGCACGGGCGGCGACAGAATGAGCGGTACGCGAAGTAATGAAAAGTCCGACCGTTTATAATGTCCTCCGAAAGAATACAACTAAACGTAAAACGAACATTTGATTATTTAATCAACGAAAACGGACTGCAATAAAAAGTTTCATTATACTACGACGATATTAGTTGTTTGGTTTTTATTTTGGTTGCGATCGTAGCGACTCGAACAATTTACTGGGTAAAATTATGGTAAAATGTAACAGACATTTCATATATTTATAAATATTTTAATGAAATATCTGCTGTTGTCAGTTTATATTTTTGTCTGAAAGTTAAACTTACCTTTTTAGGAAATTTGTTTGTACTATATCATTGATCTTTATCCATTTCCATCTTTATAAATAACTGATCCACTACCCGACCTCTTTCCCTCATAATGATTTTTTCTAGAGTAATAAACATTGGTAAAAATACCAGTTCAGCAATATCTTACATCCATCTCGTTTTAGAAGTTTTGCCCTTTTTTGCATTTAAACACATGAAAATGAAAGATTATGTATGAAAAAAGAGTTTATCATGCGTGGTAATAAGATACGTAACCACGGATTTATTTATATAAAGAAATTGAACTCGTATACACCAGTTAGCGAGGATCAAGAATTTTTTTCACACCTGATTATTTTATTATAATAATGTTGCTACAGATCACGTCAAAATATTCGGCTTTATAAATACAACGTATGTATAACCGGTAGATGGCTGAATCGAGACGACGGCAGATTATATTATTGTTTTTGAATTTTCACAACATATTAAGCCGGTATTTGGATAAAAAAAAAACATATTATTAGGGTTTTTTTAAATAAAATTAGTATTGAACGGATCGCGTACGCAGGAAATTAAATAGCTGCAATACGATGAGTGTAATTGCAGCTATCTCGATTACTGAAAAAATAAAAATATATAACATTAGCTATAAGTCACCTAGCTGAAACTTTCCAATCATTAACTTAATGTGATTTTAAACTCCATGATCCGTATTATTATAAGAATAAATTACAGTAAAAAGTCGAATCGTTATACACACGGTGTCGGTAAATTTGCATATTATTTATCGTATCACGATTTGGTCTTATTATCTTGTCACATTCATAATACATATAAATGTGATAATAAAGATATTAGGTAAACCATAATATACTTGTAATTAACAATTGATAAAATAAACTGCGATACTATTAATATCACAATGCCTATATGACGATTTAAAAATAATAACGACAGTGTGTAAAACATGCGTAAACAAGTGTCAATATACTTTTTATTGAATTTGATATTGAATAATTTTATCAGTTGCGGTAGCCAGCCATGTACGAAATTTAAAAACTAAATGAACGTAGGTTTCATGTTAATGAAACTGTGATAACAAGTGCATAATACGTTAAAATGGAATATATTACTTTGAATCAACAATAATATTATAATGATGTGCTTTTTATTTCACTCGTAAACTGTTCACAACTTAATATTATTATCTTTCGAATGTACATAGCATTTTAGTAATCAACGGCACCTTGTTATAATACATTTATGATGGATTTATCATTCTAAGTCAAGATTCCCGCGGTCCCCATACGCGCCTAATGCCTATTATACATAATATTGTGTTTTTTGGGTACATCTCTGGGATAGCAGCAGTATAATAGCACGTGTTGCACAGTTTTAGTCCGGATCGAATGTACCGTATTTTACCCGGTAGATAACATTTGTCGTCGTCGGAATGTGGTCATTTCGCAACTCCAAAGTGACATCGGTATTGTTGAAGACAGTGATATTATAATGCATTATATATGCATGGGTACGAGATATTTATAAATTATAATATTATTTTACGGTTTATTATAATATCATGCTATACACGTATCGTACGTACAACCATTCATGCGCCGGAGTAATGGTTGTTTGGGATTAATATTTATGCGTTTGTCTATTCCCCCTCCCCCTAACACTAAAATAAAAACCTTAACTGCATCCATAATAAGTCATGTCTTGTGTAGCGTTTAGTCTACATGAATTGAGATGAACCGAGTTTCGCCGTTTCGTCATCGCGTGGAAAAGAAGAAAGAAACGTACGTTTCTTGTTTTCCGCGAGAAATATGATTCATTCCAATCTGTCTAAATACTACCGCGTTATAATCCACAATGTAACATAATTATGTGTAATCAGCGGATACTGCAGTTGTACCTGATTTATATTGATTACTTCGTCCAAACGCTTATTTGGGTGGTTTGTATTTGAGTAGGTCTCGAAACCATAATTTATGATAGAAAATGAAAACATTATTAAAAACAAAAAAATTTCTGCAAACACGCCTACACCTGGAAAATGAAAATTATCGATCATAAAATAAAAAATACGTAAATTTAAATAAAAGTCTATAATATGTAGTATTATAGATCTCTAAGCTATTTAACTATTGTGCTTTAAATTTATTTTGGGTTTTTTAGGTAATTGGTAATTGGTGATTAGTAATTACATTATGTAGTCTTTATTTTTAAAGGAAAATTGAACAATATTTTGAAATTCCTTACCCTCCTATTTTGTTCATTATTATTAGAAAGTGATATACCTAATCGTTAGATTTAATCATGATTAGGTACTCAACACCTCCATATAGTACTGTGAGGCGTTGGATAATTACAAAATAGGGTTATTTTTAATTTTTAGAGTACCTGGTAGTTGGTGTATACTACATATTTATATGCGTTCAATTTTAGGTTTATTTTGACATTATTTTTTCTTTAGTTTCCTAATTATCATAGAAACTTTTTTAAATAATGGAAAACTCAGTTAGTTCTAGGCGATTCCGTTTTAAGGAAGTTTTTCTGTTGGTTACGAATTTTATTGCATTTGGATACGACGCATGATCTCAATATAATATTATGCGCACGATCGAAACTCGCGTTTTACATAAAATTATATTCGGACCTGTGATTAAATGCTTACCGACATCAGGCGTTAATAATGATTTGGTATTAAATAACGTTTACAGTGAAACCTCTATTGAAATGGACACCTCTCAAAAGTCAAGAGTTAACGATTCTCAATTCCCTTTGACTGTCTACCATGTATTGATGATTAGTAAGTGATCATCACTTTATATTATACACATGGCTAATATACTCATTTATCGTATCGTTTCAATTGTAATAAGATATAAACTAATTATTGCGATATCAGATATTAATAATTCATCCGGTTAGAAATTAATAGTTACAATAAATAACGATAATGCAATAGCTTTTAATATATATATATATACAGTATACATAGTTTAATATATCGATACTATTAATATTCGTATTAGCCGTGAAACCGTCGTCGAGTATTATAATAAGACTAATTCATTATGTTATTGTGTTTGACGTCCCTTTAAACGTTTCAAATATTCGAAATGATCGTGATCAGCGATAGTCAATTCCAAAATCCTTGGAGTCGATTCTCATCAATCTATTTACGTCTTGCCCGATTAACATCTATTCAGTGCATTAAATTATTCGTGTTCGGAGATAAATATGTTAGAATTAAAGTTAACATCGCGGACGTCGTTAAGCCTTAGTCATTTGGTAATCGAATATTTAACGTAATATTAAACTTTGAACACACGTTTTGATGAAGAAAAAATCAATCTAAATATGATAAATCATACTATTATGTTATGATGATGTCTGATAAATTATTAGAACGTTGATTGAGTAATGTGTCTTAGAAGTGCTCATTAGTTATTTAAAAACTGTTATTATTTTTTTTTTTTTAAATCATGCATAATATTTTGTATTAAAATATTTTCTAATAACATTTACTTAGGTTAGATTACTGAAAAAAGTCAAACAATATTATGTAGTAAAAAATATGTCATGTTTTCTAAAATCGTTTGATTAATCGTATCAAATCGTTAATGGGTATTTAAAATCCGTCGGTCGGTCATACGAAATATTACGTATCAACTAATTATCATCATATTAATTTACTATAAATACGTATATAACTGACAGTATAGATGAGCACGTGTTTACAATTTTATAAAATAATACTACGTTAAAAGGCGAAATAAAAAAATAATAATAATACAAATTCTTAACGTATGGCTTCGAAGAAGTTATAGTTTTGACTTCGGTCCAAGGATCAGTCGAAAATGTGTTAAAAATGAAACATCATATTTCATCCGTTGACATTTAATGGCTTTCATTATACGAAAACATGTAGCTAAGGAATTCCGAAAAACATCCTGTCCGTTTAAAATATATTTTGAAATAATTACATAATGCAGTTGAAAAAAGGTGATTTCAAGTGGGATGTATAAAAAATGATGACGTACAAATAACTTTTGTCTAACAATTTTATTTTTACATATACATGCATGTGTACATAATTTCCTTTGGGACGGTTTCCCAACACGATAAAATTTAAGGTATATTTAACGTAAAATAATAATGCATATGCATGATTGCAAAAAACAAAATAACTTTATTAGTTTTAAGTTGAAAATATAGTTCATAGCGATCACGTATCTACGTCAAAATGGCCATATATTGAGCGGTACCTATCGTATATAAAGGAGTGAAAAACCGCACATTTTACGAAGTTAAAACCACGCAAAATTCTTTCAAGACATAGATAACATTTGCATTTATTGGAAATTTATTGAGATAATACTATATGATGACACGTATATACATGATTCGAATGCAACGCAGTAGACTCTTAAAGTATATTTCAAAGTGCAAACGATTTGGTGAGGAAAAGAACATTTCGAGTTATCCAATTAATTTAGTGTGATTAAGAAAGATATATAATATAATATAATATAATATAATTGCACTTCATATTATAACAATATTTTTATGCAAAACGAACGATGGACTGTAGTGGTATGAATATATGTGCGTGCATTATTTTACGAGTAATTACAAAGAAACGTAGTACATGTAGTACAAAAACAATAATGCGAAAATTTCGATCATCTAAATTCTATGTCAAAAAATCTTTCAGTTGGTATAAATCAATTTTTTAACCAAATCGGCGTTTATTTGACTTTGAAAATTGAAAAATGCATGCAATCATAAATTTTAATCAAGATAATTAATCTTTAGTGCCCTAAGAGGTATAGTCCGTGGGCAGCTTCTTTAGTAATATAAGTCTTCAATATCAATATATAATAATAATAATTTATTCAACTCAGGTAGAGAATATATAGAAATAAAATAACATAAGTAATTATACAATCTGAGCTGATTACTCCTCTCCTTAAGCATGCTTATGATGAGAAGGGAATATATATATATATTATATATAAATACTCTTTATACACTATACCGCTTACTGTACCTACTTTGTACAAATTGTGAAACTTAAATAAAATAGAAATAAATAAATTATAAAGAATTAAAAACTAATTAATCATTTTTTGTATTATTTAGTATTACTACCTATTGATATTTTTATAGCATAATATTTCCATTTCATAAGGGTGCATTAGACCATACATGTATAAATTATATAATTAATAATAAAAAAAATGCAATGATAGGCATCATTGTATACGAATAACGATTCTGAACGGAGTTAATATGTTGGTCTAAAATGGGTATAATAATATAGTATTTTATATTTAAATTGAATTATAATGCAATTTTGTAAAAATTTAAATTTCAAAGAGTCATAAAATTTTCTCCTCTAAGTCCGGTAGAATTTTTTTTAAAGATTTTTGAAGAGTAGCTTATGAATTACCTAGGGTTAAAATTTTGAACCTTAAGTATGATCAGAATAAATTTTATGAATTTTTTTCTACAAAATAACTTGCAAATTATGGTGATTTTGACACATTTTATACAAATTTGAGCTTTTATAAAAAAAATTTGATTGAAAAGATCTCCGATATTTTTTAGTTACAATAAGTTTAACTTATTATAAACCTTGTATTAAATTTTCAAGAGTTTTGGGTCAGCCAATTAAATTTTATAGATGTTTAAAAAAATTTTTTTTATAAAAATCGAAAATTTAAGTTATCTATAATTATGTTAAAGTATGTCAAAATACTTTGAAAACTTAACCATGTATAGAGAACGTCAATATAAAGATTTGGTGAAAATTTCAAGTTGTTGCGGTTTTTCGTTTTTGAGTTAGAGCATTTTAAAAAAATGTATTTTGTAAAAACGTGATTTTGGGTAAAATTTGTCGTTTTTTGTAATTTTTTTATCGTTTTTTTTCGACGCATTCAAAAAATATTGAAAAAGTTGGATTTTTGACTTGCCCATGTACCATCTACATTCACTTTCTAATCAGAAAAGTTGCTGTTTGAGAAAATCAAATCATTTTTACTGCTAAAAATGTTGTTGTCAGACACAAAAAAAAAAAAAAAAATAAAAAAAAAAAAAAACGTTATTGTACAATCAATAGACTTCATCACTCCGTTCAGAATTTAAAATCGTATTAGTTTAATAAATATTTTCAATTTTTTAGAACATACCTTTTTATGTACATATTTTCATTTTACGTACGAATACCTACATATTTTGGTTGTAAAAATACACATAGATTCGAGCTCTAGTTATTATTATACATGCGGCGGCGATCGGTCTTCACCGAACATTTTTATCCGTAACAAATCAGTTGCGTCACAATATTGCATTGCGACGAAATGGACGGGAATAATCCCTGTGGTCTATCCCTGCTACTATGTACAGTTCCGTTTCACCATCGTCCAACTGAATATCCAAGGGATTTATACTTAAATTTATTCGGAGGACCCGTGCCTTTTTCAAACCTTGAAGAGACAAGTCGCTTACCGCAGGCTGATATGTGGGGATGAGATGATACTTACGGGGACAGCGATAGGGAGAGAGAAATCCTGAGAGGTTTCCGCTATGATAATATAGTTCTATGACTTTTCAACAATTATTCAAAACGTACGAATACAGCGAAATGATCAACCGATCCCCCATTCGACCATAGGTATATGGGTACCGTGACCTCATCGCACCTACGCTTCTACTATTACACTTTGAGAGTTTCCAGCGCAAATCCCTTATGGCAACTTTTCATCTCGTTCGAATTCGTTTAGTATTACGCCTAACTGTCCATCACACAAATTCAGTTCATGTATTTAACATAGGTACACTTACTACGGTTGTATATTATCGTCCTTATATTGATCCGGAATGATAAGTAAAAATATATATCACCTTAAGGTCGAATGTGTATATACACAGTGATTATTTATAAATTCGAAAAAGTACAATAATGTCTTGTGTATGATAGATCATAGATTTAATGTAAAAAAAGAAAAAGGTTCCATATGATAATAATTATAATAAATATATATAAATGGTATAAGTATGAGTATATATATATATATATATATATATATATATATATATATACATTAACTGAGCAAATTAAACTGAGATTTACGTGTTTTAACTTGACATGACAAAGTTAATCAAACCATTATACTCCATAAACCATGGTCTTGGCCTGGAAAACACCTCTTAGAGAAAAGAAGGAACAATAATATTATGAACAATCGCACTCATACTCGTATACCCGTACTTCACTAGATCGCACTCATACGTGATTGTCAACTGATACAGAAAATGAAGTTTCATTGTTACCCACGGATGCCACATGCCACGAAGGGGTACAAAGCGGTGCTTTCGGACCCCCTGCTCTTAGTATTAAAAAAAACAGCTTTAATAAATTTTGCAAGTTAACACGTCTGCGTGGAATCGTATGAGCTTCCGTTTTTATTTTACGTTAACTGCAATTATAATTTCTGTTCGTATCGGTATGTTTAGAATGTATGTACCTATAATATATATATTATAATATTAACATGTATTTATCATGTTCTATTTTATAGTAATAATCAAATTTTGCGCACCCTCTAGCTCCTGGTAATTATCGTAGTGGAGCCTATGTTAAGAGAATAAAAAATACTTGCAATCCCGGTACTCGACTACATTTGATACGAGTTCGCCATCCATAAATTAATTTGTTAAGTTCGTCAATACTCCTAAACTATCTTCAACAATAAATTATAGTAGATAATATAGTATAGGGCTCTAGAATTCCTGTAATCCAGTCCTCCGAAAATCCGAACAAGAAAATAACTCGAGTATTTGATGGCAATATAATTATAAATACGTAGTATATATGTAAACAGTTATTCTTAGGTATACTACTCACTTCTAGCACAACAAATTGTCGATTCTAGGCCAAAGAACTTGTTAAAGCGCTTGAGACATAATATAAGATGCACGTTAAAAAATTGTTCGATACTAAATATATTTTCTTATTGTTCGATAACGGTAAAAAATGTGGTGGAAAACGATCAGTTAATATAATTATATTATTGCTATTTCGGTTGTGGATTAATCGATAAATTCGATCATCGGGAAAAATACATCAAGAGATTCGTACTGGATATATTTTATTTCACCAAAGCGACATATATTGGTATTTTAATTTCAAAAATAATAGTTGGCCAACAATGTAACTCAATAAAAAAAAATTTATAAAATGCCTATAGACTTTGTACTTTTGTAAGTACTTTTATAAAAAAATGTTCAATATTGCATCAGATTAGTTTTAAATCTAATAGCGTTTAATTTGAATAAAATATGATATAAGTATTATATTAAATGTATTGCTTAGTTTTTAATACCAATTTAATATTATATATTCCCATCAAAAGCGTTTTTTATTTTTATTAAAGCAATTTGATAAAATATTGTTAAACGAATAATTTATTATATTATAACATAATGTATCACATTTTAATTAATTAATTTCAAAGAATATTATAAGGCCGTTTATTTTTTATTTTTATACCATATCGTAACCGTTTTTATGTATTAAATTGTACCGTAATTACGAACGAAAAGATTCGAGAGACAGAGAGAGAGAGTGAGAGAGAGAGAGAGAGAGAGAGAGAGAGAGAGAAAATTAAAGTTCATTAATTATTGAAAGTCTTATGGAACGTTGTCTACACAATGAACGTGGAGCTATATAAAAAGAACAAAGTTTTCCTATCATTTAATTTTAATTATGGCACGCATATTATTAAAACGATTTTTAGAAACTCGTTCGCAATTATTTTTATGTTTCGTACACGCGCGCGTCGCGAATGAACCATATAATTTTCTTTTTAATTGAAACGTTATGTACAAAATTATGAACCACACGTCATAATGCACAATATATACGTATTTGTACGCATGTTCATGTGCGTACACGTGTACATACAAAGAACTTGCGACGGTCCGTAAACGCGTATAATTATGTCACAGCTCTGCAGGTAGTCGCCCAGTCATTAATTAACGTCACCAACCTCAAATCGCACGGTCTTTCAACACCGCAATGGATTTTCAATTTTTACGGATGTTCCGACTTGTATATTGTTATCTTTGTACGAGATTTTTCGTCGTCTGATGTGTCGACCGAATACTTCAATTTATATTTGTACGTCAAAAGCAGCCCGACTTGCACGCACGTTACACCGTAATACGGTACGTGTAGGGGACCGACAAGAAAACGCGTATTATAAAATATAATAGTTTATTATAATATTATGGTATTTAACTTTGATTGAAACGGAAACGCTTCAGTCTGAAATCCTACAGGTACGAGCACCGTGTTTGTAAACCGCTGGTATACATGGTCAAGATAAGTTTATTACCAATAAGGTACACTTTCAATTTTTCAATCGTGTGATAATGAATAATGTACCACGCTGAAGTTAGCGCAGACACCAACCATAAGATTTTTTCTTATGAGCCCGTGGTATACACCCCCCAACTATTATCTTCATGTACCTACTTCCTAATTACTATAATTATTGCATATTATTATCCAAATCATCAGAAAACTCTTCAGATTCGTCTGAATCACACTATTATATTAATTATTTTTAATATCAACATATTCTTACTGATAGTTTTCAGAAAAATCAATATAGTTTTTTTAATAAGTGTAAAAATCAAGTTATCATCAAGTTGTAAAAATTCTCCATACATTTCACTAACTTTTTGACAACACAAACTTAAAGTAACAAATGTGGTGAAGTCCTCACTTTAAGGATCTATTTTTTTTTTTAATTTTTTTTTTTTGAAGGAAGTGAATGATTGTTTAACAATTTTGACGACTCATCACTAAAACGATCATTCAATTCTGTTTATATAAGATCTATACCTCCAAAGTAACATTTTATCTTAAACTTTTTCAGTTGTGATTTATAATTGGATCATCGTTAAGCAACCCTTCAGATTTTCATCTCCAATATTGCTGACTGGCGATTGCATATATTCAGGAATAAAGTATCATTGTAATATTGTACCAACTACCATACTATGTTAGAGTTATATTTATGTACTGAACTAGTTGGTAAATGTTTTACCTATTTTATTATACAGTGAGTATGAACTGTATGAGTACAGTGTCTTATGAATTATGATTATAGTTTAGTATTTTACATTACAATGCAGTATATAAATTACTACTTTTAAGCCACTTTTGTCCCGCATTCTAATAAAAAAGATTTTTTCTGCCGCTACCCATAGACAGCATAATACACTAGGCTTTATTTTGTGACCTTTGTCTGGTTTGGGATCTAAAATTGTATAATCACAGCGTAATAATGTCCCTCTATCGACGTTTTTTGTAAATTAAAGTGGGAAAATATACGAGTTTTTCGTGCTTTTTGAATTATTTCCGTTTTTCTTGGCCTCCGAATAATTAAAATATTATAAATTGTCATTGACATTATAAGCTTTGCTAAACATTTTTAATACCGTAAATGTAAGAAAATTGATTTTAAAAATATTTGCAGTGATGAAAATCGTTGTAAAATCAAAAGGAGTTTTATAGACAACATATTATATTATAAATAGTGATTGAACGTTCTAGAGTCAGAGATACTAATTTAATGTACCTAATATCGTTATGTTTATTATTACTTCAATCTTGAATGTTAAAAGAAAACTAAACCGTCGTGTACTTGAAATAGAAAGTTTCTTCTATGAGTATATTATTTTTGCTTTAAACGACACATAGCTGTGGCGCAGGCTAATTATTTTGACATTTAAAATTGTATTTATAAATATACATTTTGAAACGTTTAAACAAATATCTCAACAGATTATCAAACGTATTAAACGATGCATCTCTCTCTCTTTCTCTCTCTCTCTCTCTCTCTCACTGTATCTGTTATGGGTCATGGGTATCTAGAGTTTAGACTACGTATTGCAATAAAAACTAAAGGTAAAGACGGTAACGTGTACTAGACGTTTCATAAAATATCTGACTGAGTAATAATTAATTATTTGTTCACGCTTCAAATTCTGCCGATATGGATGATGGTAAAGTGTAGCAGCTGCTATACAATAATGTTCTGCGTCTATTGCAAATACGTTTCGCCTTCACTCCGCTCCGCAACCGACAAGCGCCGGGGCTAGGGTTTCGACAATACTTTTCCGAAGCGTTTTTTAATCACAGCACGACGCTACGACGTCGCGTGGTATAAAGTTTGAAGGTCACCGTTGCGATAAAACGACACGTCGATCGATCTATAAATATCCGGGAGACCTGAAGCCCGCCTGCCATATTGCTACTCGCCCACGTGCTATATATGATGTATACTTCTTGTGTTTATGTGCAGTATAATGTTATTGTGCAGAACCACATTTTCTTGACGTGAAACATTCGGTTTGGTTTATGTGTTGATGAAAAAATGAATTTATTTTACCGCGTATAATTTTGATGTCGTCGTTGTACAAGTTTTTTGTAAAAGTATAAAGTACATAAAGCTTGAAAAAACGATTACACAAAAAAAAAAAACAAATTGTGAAAATATTATGTACTAATGTGAATCGATATGATTATAACGAGAAAATAATTTTTTTAATAATATCATTGATTCATTTTTATCCAGTTACCATTTTAATTATCCTAAGTATTTTTTTAAGTTCAATGAATAAAAACTAATTAACAAAGATGTAATTTGTATAATATTGATTCTTCACTGCCTTCTCTACATCAACTGCTCTCTCTAGAAATTTAAAATATTGATGGTAACTTAGTTCTAGTCGCTTACACCAAAAGCGTCTATGAATGATGATAAATGATAAAAATGATTTTAAAAATGTTCGTATAATACATTGTACTAAATTTACGAATTGAAAAGGAGACTAGGCAATTACCACCTCATCGGATTGAGTCAAAATATTTGCTTGTCACTGTCCACAAAGTTCTATGTTACCACCAGCTCTTCTGCTTTTAAACAATCTAGCTGTGCCACTTATAATATCAAAAATATTGTTCGATTTGACTTCAGATATAGAGTTTTCGTATATTATTCGCTATTTGTGCCATTCGAGAGATTTAATGCGAACGCGTGTGGATTATAGAATCATCCGATTTTCGTACATATAAATCTGTTCGAATATGGGCCAACATAACTTAATATTATAATAAAAATGAGCGAAAGTAGCAGACGCAGTTCGCAGCCATACAGCAACTTTAATATGAAAACGGAAGTCACGAGCTAAACTTTATTCACATGATGGTGTGTACGATATAATATATTATATTGTATTATTTGCTTTTAGTGCTTTTACGATAACAAGATATTATAGTATGTATTAGGCAATAATAATTTTGTTATAGTGTTATAAGTATAGGATATATCTAAGACTATATTATTTTCCTAGAAAATGTTGCTCAGTAATTATTATAGTAGGTCAAATAATACAATTTCACTAATGTTTTTTTACGACAAATTTGCAAATATGTTCTAACCAAGTTGAGTAGTATTATAAAAGATATCAAAAAGCTAATAATAACGAGGTCTTCGATGGTGGACGTGAAAATATTTGTTACCATAGAATAATATTTATTACTTAAGTGCTTATTATTTTCCTCCGTGTGTTAAGTCTTCTCTGGTGATTGTGTGACTCAAAGTTAAGCTAATTTAAGTGTTTTACTTACTTTATTGTGTATGTTTTATAAGTTGAAGTGATCGGTGTACATGACAATATAATATAATATATAGACATTACATACTATATATGTATACACCATCTGTACGAGTCACCATGAGGATTTGCTATACGCATAATATCGCGGTGAGACATGACACTTACTCTATACTCTGTACGTGGTGTAAATTCTATAAATCATGTATATAAGCCCTGCAGTTGTGATAATGTACGACTGTAATGAGCTCAGCGACGACATTGTTTTCACGACGGCGGGGAATGGAGAAAAAGTAACATATTATTATTATTATTATTGTTGTAACGATGGTCATAAATTTACATCGTACATCATTTCTTAAGTAATATTATTCGGCTAATATGTTGAGTGTGTAAAATGGCAAATGGGACTGACACGGGAAGTATATGCTGACGAAAGAGTCTATGATAGCGGCCGCACGGACAATCGCACAGACCGAGAAGAGACAGTACGAATACACAGGTAGTAGTGTAGAGTACACGTTCGGCAAGGGAGTAGATTTAACAAGCGAAAAAGACACAACCAACAGACAAGCAGTCCACGGTGTGCAAGTCGGTGATGGGTGTTCAATAACGAAGTTCTGAGAACGGGATTGGCGAATTACCTCGTCTACACGACGAACAATTCGTAAGGTCGACAACATACAATATTTAATCGGTTCATTAATATAATATACTCGTATCTATATCGAATTGTAATTTATGTAAAATATAAATCCTTTATCAGTCAATAATAGTTAGAGTATCATAACACCAAAGTCAGATCTCTTAGTACTTCGTTAAATAAATAAGTACAAGAAAGAGATTATTATTATAATTATACATTTTCTGCGTTTCCCACGCAGTGCGGTGCCTGGCGCCTCTGTTCGGCAGTCACAAGAATTTTGCGCAAAAGAAGATGCGCGTAAATACGGCAAAAAAAGGCCCCGATGACTTAACCTAACCACGCACGAAACTCATATTATTATATAACCAGTAACCGCAGCAGCAGCAGTTATTACATTGTTATACACTCTGTCATTATGTGACGTACATGGATATTCTGTGGACACGCGAACGGGCGTGTTTCTTTGTTGATTGCAAAAATGACATAGTATCAAACGAGACAGCTGAGGGAGTCACGGAGACACGAAAACACGACGACGACGTTCGCGTTTCATTTTGTCGTATTTTTTTCTTTTACATAACGTCATTCTTCGTACTGCGAGACAATTAATTGTATCGTATTAGTGTCTTTAGACGTCACTCTCGGAGACGGCGGCGTTGCGTTGTATTCAAGCGCGTAAAGGGACACGCGGCTACGGTGGGTGAGAGCGTGAGAGCTCGTCAATCGGCTGGACAGACACTGGTCTGCTATAAAATGGTATTTTCTTCGGCACGTTTGTCGGTTTAAATCAGTTCATTCGAGGTTAACACACACACACACACACACACATACACACACACACACACACATATATACATGTAACATATTATATTATATAGGCCAGTGTGATGTTCTAAAAGGATTAACATTCAAGCCCGTGTCCCTATTACGTGAAATCTGTAAATCCTCATGGCGAAACGCTCTGTAGATATAAATACCACAGCAGCATAAGAAAGGACACCATCATACACTATACAGGGCGATGCGCATAAACGCGATAATAATATCCTGGCTAACACACACACGCATCGTGTGTATAGTATATAATACGTACCTAACCTAGAAATCTCTGGCCGGGTGCCTGTCGCGCGGGCGCATTTCATTCGGTTCCCCACCGAGCCGAAAGACGACGAGACGAGACGCGACGCGGACAAGAGACCGGCGGAGAACTTAACATAAACGAGTGACGAGGGGCCGAAAGAATTCGTGACCACATGCTTGCATAAAGAATATAGTAGATAAAACAATATTCTAAAAAATATTTCGTCCACTCCGAACGTGCTGCATCGTGTGGGTGACACGCACATGCATACATACATATAAATATATTATGCTTGTTAAATAATGCCAAGCAATAAATCAAGGTACCATATACGTCGGAGTATGTCGAGCAAAGAGGAGAAGAACGAGGAAAAAACCGAGATAGTGAAGAAAGACGGGGAACAGCAAAGAAAAATGTGTGTTTTTCAAAGAACACGAAACGATCATACCCCCAAAATCATTTATTTGGTTTAACTACATTTTATTATTTTGATTTCTTAGCAATAAGGCATGTTAAAACCGATGAATTAGCGTGTCGGACGAAGCGCACAAAGCCAGAGAAAGTTCAGTAAACGATATTATGGTCAATGACGAGTGATGAAAAACACGACAAAAACTACCGTGCAGGACACGTTTACTGTTAAAACGTTAAAAAAAGTTATAAGTACAATGATGTACCTTATATATTTATACTGCGTGAACACATTGAATTTCCGACAGCGCAGTGACTCGTTTTCGATTTTTTTTTTCTTTAAATTATATTTATACGGGTATTTATACCTTTCAAATGCTTGCACTAATCGAATTAATGTTTTTATATGATTATTATACCACGCGCAATCCTGGCATTAATATTTTAAAATATAAAAAAGGTATCTACTGCACGTGGAATAACACGAACGTAATAAAAATAAAACATTTTGTTTTCGCTTTTTCGGTATGACGGTATAGCACTATGTAGCGTGTACGGTAGCGTATAAAAATATAAGTGTTCCACGAACTTGATGACTGTTTGCAACTATTATTCATGGGGGTAGCTGGTAGGTGGTGAAATACAGGATCCTCCTCGACCCTAAAACGTACACACATCGCTTACTGCAATTTATAGTTATCAGTTCACTTTATTATTGAAAAATTATAATATTATGACCATTCGACAAACTACACCACAGACTATACGAGTGAACGAGTTGAATTATACGCGACAATAATTCACCATAGATTCGTAGAAAACCATAAATTCATTTTCACCATATTACATCGTCTGGCACTCTCGATCATATTATATAAAAGTTTATAACACGCGAGCTATAAAATTCAACTTGCATACACCGATGATTATTAATTTATTGTTTCTCGAAACTGTTTAAATGCACTAAATCATTCGTTCGTTATTGTAATTATTTTCGCAGTACAGATGGCAAAACCTTAATTGTTTGATTGTAATTAAATAATGAAAATATTATCATCAGTTGCATTTTATATTGTTTATGATTTATAAGCTATATATAAAAAAAACTAATTAGTCTACCTAACGTTTGCTTACATTTTTAAAACTCAAATCGCTTATTCGTGAATAATTCATTAAGAGGAAACCAAAACTTTCACATATCATAAAAAAACATTACCCCCCGTAGCGAATGGTATCAACCGAAAAACGCGTAGGTATACTAGGCTTGTATTGAAATGCAATACAAATATGTGAAACGCATACAATTGTCAAATGCATATCTTGTAAAATATACTGAGGATAAAACTCAATTTTTTATTTTTATTATTAAAAATAAATAAATAAATTTTCAATTTGTATTAAAAATAAATACAATAAGCAAGTATGATAAAAAAAAAATTATTTATTAACTTGAATTTAAGATGTTGATCAGGGAAGCTATTCCAGTGATAAAGGACCTTTTTTGGCGTGTTTAAAGTAGGCGAACCAACAGTGAAAAACTCAAGTTAAATATTTTACTCTGTAAACGAGCAGCACAATAATGAACTTGACTCGATTACTACACCGATT
Organism: Chaitophorus viminalis; assembly: GCA_025469195.1. Taxonomy (NCBI): domain Eukaryota; kingdom Metazoa; phylum Arthropoda; class Insecta; order Hemiptera; family Aphididae; genus Chaitophorus; species Chaitophorus viminalis. The sequence goes on along the minus strand of JAIPRK010002119.1, from coordinate 4,552 downwards.
ATGAAGTAAGCTAATCTATCCTATATCGGCCGTAATAATGCAAGTAACCACTTTATAATTACCTATAAGTAGATATCGCATTTATTAGCAGTGAAAAATATGTGAAATTGAAACAGTTTTGTACCGTTAGTCAGAGTTCTTATTGTTAGGGATATATTTTCTGTGAGCGTGTTGAAGAATCGTAGCTTATTATTTTAACAAATACGACTATATTGAATGATGCACATGCATATCATTTATTATATTATATCATACATTTTATCATCATGAACACTATACACAAACAGCACGCTGCGCATAAATTATTGAACACAATGATTAAAAAAGAACGGGTGGGCCTCGCTTTGCTGTACAGTTGGGGGTGAAGTGTACCTCGTTTATAGGATAGGTCATTATTACAATGGATTTGTTAAATTTGAATGCAATGATAGATATCATTGTATACGAATAACGATTTTGAACGGAGCTAATATGTTTGTCTAAAATGTTTATTTAATAATATAGTATTTTATATTTAAATTGAATTATAATGCAAATTCCTAAAAAATTAAATTTAAAACAGTCATAAATTTTTTTTTTAAGTCTGGTAGAATTTTTTTATATATTTTTAAAGGTAAGCTTATAGACAACCTAGTGTTAAAATTTTGAACCTTAAGTATAAACAGAAAAAATTTAATGAATTTTCAACCACAAAATAACTTACAAATTATCGCGATTTTAACATATTTTATACAAATTTGAACTTTATGGGCTTATAAAAAAAATTTGAGTGAAACCATCTCCGTTATTTTTTAGTTACAATAAGTGTAACTTATATTTAATCCTTTATTACATTTTCAAGAGTTTTTGGACAGCCAAAAAAATTTTATAGATATTTAAAAAAAAAAAAACTTATAAAAATCGAAAATTTAAATTGTCTTTAAATAAGTCAAAATATATCAAAATACTTTAAAAACTAAACCATGGATAGAGAATATCAATATAAAGATTTGGTGAAAATTTCAAGTTGTTACGGTTTTTCGTTTTTGAGTTAGAGCATTTTAAAAAAATGTAGTTTGTAAAAACGTGATTTTGCGTAAAATTTCCTGTTTTTTCGTAATTTTTTTAACGTTTTTTTCAATTTTTGCAAAAAGTATTAAAAAAATTGGATTTTTGACTTGCCCAAGTATTATTTAAATTCACTTTCCTTTTAGAAAAGTTGCTGTATAAGCAAATCGAAGCATTTTTACTGCAAAAAAAGTTGTCGTCGGACACAAAAAAAAAAAAAACACACATCATTGTAAAATTAATAGATTCCATCACTCCGCTCAGAATCTAAAATAAATAAAATATTCTTTAACGTATACTAGCTATTATTTATACTTGTATTGTTTTATTTTATATTAAATTCAAAAGATTACTGGGCCTTACTGAAACTAACTCATATCAAGTCTCAGATTATAAAATAAGAACACCAAGTTAAAATAAAAAAAAAAAACAACATAAGCGCTGATTACAGGAATTGGTATTGAACCTATCACTATTTATCTTGATTCACTACTCGATCGGGGTTCGATACAAAACAATAATACTATATAATATTATAAAATACTATTATAATACTATATTATTTTTTTTATGTGATATTATTATTTATTATAACGATTATATCGAGTTGCTGCAGCAGAAACGATCTTGCAAATATTACGTGGCTTTTTAAACTGAAGAGCTTGTGAAAATACTTTACTCGTAAGTATTTCGTTTTGGATTCAGTGATGAATATATATGATGTTAAATGATGGTCAAAACTTTCATGACTAACTTCAAAACGTTATAAAAATATGTATTAAGTTTTAGTGAATCCGTTAAGTATTACGTAATAATCAAGATCTAAATTAATTTTTTTATTTTATCTTTTTTTACTTAAAGCTACTTTTTATTTGTAAAACTTTATTTTTTAACTTTTACGGGTTTTATGCTCTTTGCCCTTCGTCGAAAAAGAAATATGAAAAAAAAAACAGCGTAAAATAATAAAATTAATGCAATCAAATACGACATGCGTTTTATTACGCAATGAAAATCATAAAGATTTCTAGACCGTCCATCTCTATATAAATACTATTCGCGGGATATTGTTTAACAAGTTGTCGGTGAAGATTTTTGGGACGTTTTCATTATAATAAAAATAAACATGAAACGATTACATTCTTCGAGTTCTTGTCATAAAGTTGCAGTGATTTTTGTAGAATTAAAATGTTATCGGAATTATATTATTTAAATAAAAAATAAATATATGGTCGAAAGTCTTCGAAAGTGTTACTCGATGAAGGACACTGAAAACTTAAGCAATCAACTGGCAAGGACACACACTTTTCAGAACAAATCAAACAATCGCTGACTACAGGATGCTTAATGGTTTAAACATGTATTTCCATCATACATACGCTTATTTCGTTTTTTATTATTTTTCATACTTTACTCAATTCCACTGAATTCGCTCAATGATTTTACCAACTACAAAACTGTTGGAGAGAAACTACACGGTTGTTATTTATTATATACTCGACCGTAGCTCGCACATAATAAATTGCCAGTGTTTTTGATCAGAGGGGTGATGTGAGAAAAGTTTTTTGTATTCGACGAAAACAACAATTACATTAAAAAACCGGATATAATAGTGGCGTGCGGTGGCTAGCGTGTGTTTCGCTGCAGAGTTCGTACTCGTGTACATACACGTGTAATATTATGATATGCGGGGCCGTGCGAGTACGAAAAAACCCTCGGAGTGGACCCGATGATGAAACTCAGCACGCCCAACGGAATTAAGTAATTAGATCTACGGCAAGCGGCGAAAAAGTTAAAAAAAAAAAAAAAAATAATAATAAATAAATAAAAACAAACAAATATAAAAAATAAAAGTAAAAACCTCTGACGGGTTTTCGTGTTCAAGGCGTGTCGTAATCGAGTTAATATCGCACCGGTGAGCTTGTAAAATAGACCAATCCTACCGTGAGAAAAACGAGATAAAGACGTGTTTCGTCATGGAATAAAAAAAAGCACACATATTATATAGGTACACCGGCGGCATTCGCATTTCAAACGCGTCTAATTCTGATGGATCGCGTATCCTAGTCGATTTATGAATCGGCTTACGAGTCGGGGCGAGAACGGAAACAAAAAAAAATCAACGAAAATCCATCCCAACCATCATCACTCCATCGCCGATAAGTATTCACCGGAGCGTATTATTCGATTTAATTTATGTGCGTCCGCTCGACTCAACTAGAATAGGTTATACATAATATACATCTGCATTACCACGCGGTATCCATGTGGGTGTTCCGTGACGAAATCACCGCAGTATTCTCGATAGTTTTCGATTCCATTCGAGTTATCAAGTTTTCGGCCGGTTAAATCTGTTATAATATTATTATGTTTTCGCGTTTTTGCTTTATCGAACACTCGAAGACAGTATACGCTCGAACTGCAAGGCCCAATAATAATAAGACCTTTTGGAACGGAGTCGTGGGTTAGTTTGTCTATGCATTGGTCAATATCGAGGCGCGTGGAACTATAGAAAGAATAAAAATATTTTCCTTTTCATTTTTACAGACGGCGCTGTGTATAACAATAACAACCTCCCCCCGCTTTGCAAGACGTATGTTTAGAAATGTTATATTTATGTATATTTCGAAATATACGATAAATAGATGAAAATTATAGTACAAGTACTTAGTTGGTTAAATGAATTTGATAAAAACGATACACGTAGTCACCTTCGTCACTACAATTAACGAACAATGTATACATAATTCAGTAGGTATGGACAGTGATGCTATTTTTGTTTCGGTCAAGTCTATAGAAATATCTACACCTACACAATGTAGGCGGTACCCCTTTTGGTAAAAAATTAACCTTTCCCTTTTCGGCTAGTACACTATTTTTGTCACTGAATTAAAACTTTTAAGTATATAGAAAAAAATGCTTGTCTTTTTTAATATCGCATATATTTGTATACACATAATATATTATGGTGATAAACTATTTTGTTTTTTTATAATGCCATGTTATTTTATAATTTTTATCAAACAATATATATAAACTTTATTTACACTAATGTCACTATTGTACATTTTTAGCGAATAATATTCCAAATCGTTACTATTATAAAGTTATATCCTTATCACCGATATTTTTTCCTAAAGAATAGTCTAAACCTATATAATTGCCTAGGTATAGTTATGAAACCTAACTTAATGGATACTTGTGGTCTGTAGAAAATGGACATCTCTGTCAACGGACAAAATGATAGTTGTAGCAAAAAAAAAAAAAGAACGGCTGGGCCTTGCTTTGCTGTATAGTTGGGGGTGGAGTGCACCTCGTTTATAGGATAGGTCATAATTACAATGGATTTGTTAAATTTGAATACAATGATAGATATCATTATATACGAATAACGATTCTGAACGGAGTTAATATGTTTGTCTAAAATGTGTATATAATAATATAGTATTTTATATTTAAATTGAATTACAATGCAATTTCGTAAAAATTTAAATTTAAAACAGTCATA
>JAIPRK010002118.1:0-28878 GCA_025469195.1 Chaitophorus viminalis | reverse complement strand
CGAGAATTGAAAACAGAATAAACGAATTTTCATTGTACTGCTTGGGTATCTGTAAAATAAATGATGTACAACAAATTTCAAATGAAAAATGTCAATACACGAATAATAACTAGATGCAAAACTTTATGCATAGAGTACTCGTAGTCATATATTTCTAAGACAATATTATGTTCAACCGTTGAAATTCAACAGCTGCAACGATGACACCGGCACACCTTGATTCGAAACACGTTATTTTCCGTGATCCGAAACACAGTTTTACCATAGATAATACAAGTGATTTTACTATATTTATGCTTTTTACGTGATAAAAACATAATATTTTTATTTTCTATTTCAATATTTGCTTTTTAATAAAATAAGTATTTGTACATTAAAGCCTATTATAGGAAAACTCAAAATTGTTTCTGACCTGTAAAAATTGGCGTATAAGAATTTAGACGATGGACTGTCAAATTTATCATAACTAATGTAATAATAATAATTTAATTATGTTATCTCGATGGTTAATTTTTTTTTTGTAAACTGATAATATTTGGAGTTATTTATAACAAATTTAGTGGTAACCATTTTGACATACACATACATTTTATTATTTAAAATAAGTTTGTTAAAAATAATATGATTTAGTCTAATGGGCCACCTACATAATTAGTTTCATATATGTATAAATACAACCTAGCTACGTACATACTAAATTTACCAAAATTTAATACACTTATTGTTGATTATTTTCTTAACAAAATGTTTGTCTGTTTTACATTCTGAGCGGAGTGAATGTTTTGATTTTACAATGATGTGTGTTATTTTCTTTATTTTTTTTAGATTCTGAACGGAGTGATGGAATCTATTGATTTTACAACGATTTGTGTGTTTTTAGATTCTGAACGGAGTGATGGAATCTATTGGTTTTACGATGATGTGTATTTTTTTTTTTTTGTGTCTGAGGACATGATTTTTGGTATTAAAAATGCTTCGATTTTCTTAAACAGCCACTTTTCTGAAATGAATATGGATGTAGATGGTACTTTTGCTAGTCAAAAATTCAAATTTTTCAATACTTTTTGAAAAAATCGAAAAAAATAATAAAAAAATTACGAAAAAACGGGAAATTTTATGAAAAATCACGTTTTTACAAAATACATTTTTTTTAAATGCCCTAACTCAAAAACCAAAAATCGCAACAACTTGAATTTTTCACCACATTTTTATATTGGCGTTCTCTATGTATGGTTAAGTTTTCCAAGCATTTTGACATATTTTGACTTATTTACAGACAATTTAAATTTTCGATTTTTGTAAGTTTTTTTTTTTAAATATCTATAAAATTTATTTGGCTGTTCGAAAACTCTTGAAAATGAATTAAAGGATTAATTATAAGTTATACTATTTGTAACTAAAAAATATCAGAGATGGTTTCACTCAAATTTTTTTATAAGCCCATGATGTTCAAATTTGTATAAATTATATTAAAATTGCGATAATTTGCAAGTTATTTTGTAGTTGAAAATTCATAAAATTTTTTCTATTTGTACTTTAGGTTCGACATTTTAACACTAGGTTGTCCATAAGCTAATCTTCAAAAATATATTAAAAAATTTCTACCGGACTTAATAGAAAAAATTTTATGTCTGTTTGAAATTTAAATTTTTACAAAATTACATTATAACTCAATTTAAATATAAAATACTATATATTTTATACATATATTAGACAAACATATTAACTCCGTTCAGAATTGTTATTCGTATACAATGATATCTATCATTGCATTCAAATTTAACAAATCCATTGTAATAATGACCTATCCTATAAATGAGGTACATTCCACCCCCAACTGTACAGCATAGCGAGGCCCATCCGTTTTTTTTTTTTTTTTTTGTGCCTGATGACACCTATTTGGGCAGTATAATTGCTTTGATTTTCTTATGTTGAAAAAAAAATATGCCATCTATTGTTAAATAAATATATTACATAATCATAGAAAAAGACTGTTGTGAATGTATAAGATATTATATAAGCATATATACATTGTATACAAATTTAATTTAACGGCTGACACCGGACCTCACCACCACGGAAAAGGTGCTGACTTGACAACGGACGATGCATACTTAGAATCGGGCTGTCGCCTCTGCGGGTTAGTGAAAGTGCTGTAGGGTTTTCACGGGTGTGTGGGAACTACGGTATTTTTGTGAATGTAATTTTATGTTTTTTTAAACCATTTTAGCATTATATTATCATTGATTTAATTTGAGTTTGAGTTTTATTTTTTTGAAAGTATTTATTTGAAGTGTTTTTCCTTTTTTATTTGGTATCCTGAGGTTACTTTAAAGGGAAACTTTAAAGGGACTAAGGCTGTGTAATAATTATTTTCTTATCTAGAACTCTGAATCAGAACATTCGCCTAAGTAGATTAAATTCATACTCGAACATCCAGTACTCATTTTCGTGGTCAGTTTGTTCGAGCGTAAAACGACCTTATAGAGTGGTAAAGTGTGAAATTTGGGGGATTTTATTTAGTAAAACTTCTGCGTAGTACTTGTTTTCATGATCACCAGAAGAAAAACTGAATATATCTTTTACAACAGGTTTTACACCTTCTAGTTCTGGGTCGGGGAATTGATCTACCGAAAAATATCTGTTTTATACGTCAAGCCTTTGCGTGGCGTATACGACACTTAAAAGGCAACTTTACTGAAAGGAAAGTGAATGTATATGATATTTGGGCATGTCAAATGTTAAACATTTTCAATACTTTTCAAAAACGTTAGGAAAAACCATAAAAAAATTACGGAAAACATGAATTTTTTATGCAAAACCACTTATTTGACAAAATAATTTTTTTTTAAATGCTCTAACTTAAAAATGAAAAACTGCAAATACTTGAAATTTTCTCCAAACATTTATATTAGCATTTTCTATAGATAGTTATGTTAAGTCTATAAATTTTATATGTATGTATAATATTTTCATAATAATAATTGATAACTTAGTGGCTACGATAAAAGAATATATGTCACAGTTGTCTGAACTATTGAATTATAGCCTGCGCGTTAAAGGGTTAGACATAAAGTAAAATATAACTAATACATTTTGTAAAGGTCTCATTTATAAAATATGGAGGCAAGTGATACATAAATATTTAGTAAAAAATTTGATTGAACGCCCAAATGAACGCGTTTATTTCAAAGAAAATGAACGTGAACACGAACGAGTTCAATTTTTAAGTGAACGTTCCGAACACTGCTTATAAAATATAATATTTTATTATTTACTCATAATTAACAAACGAATTTTCAGGTTTTTACATATTATATATTTATTGACTTTATTCAACAATGATTATAAAAATATGGACAGTTTATCTATTACAGTGTTTGTAAGAAAAAATTTACTTTGCATATTCCGGCATTAACATCAATATTATAAATGATGAGTACCCCACCGGCCACCACCCACCCATAATTTTGACCTGGGCAAAGCTCCGGTCTTTTGCATGTTCAAGCTGCCTCTGTTGTCATGGCACTTTTGGGGTGACACTATAAGTTTCGTTACAACAAAACAATAGGCGTATTTCAATATAACAAAAAAAAAATATACGGACTGGTATGATAACTGATATTCTGCCAAACTGCAGGCGAAATAGAATAAAATGAATGTAATATAAAAATATTCGAATCGTACAAAAAAAAAAAAATGGTGGTGCTGGCGCAAAAAAAAGAACGATATTAGTTTACGCAATTGTGCGGAGTTGTATTCACGCAGACGGACGGTTAGACCGGTTCAAAAGATGCCCGCGACTCCCTCCAGTGCAGTGGTGGCTCTAGGGGGGCCTAGGGGGCCATGCCCCCCAAAACTCAAAAAAAAAAAGGGAATTTAATATAATATTGTATATTATTATTGACTTATGTACTGTTTTGTATAATATTTTGTACTAATGTAGGTAATATGTGGCACTGATGTTGAAGTATTTGAATAAATGTATCATATAATATTGAAAAAAAATGTGTGTGAAGTTTATTCCCCCCCCCCTCAGAATCAAAACCCATAGAGTTGCTACTACTCCAGTGGTGAGGAGTGTCGCTGCCAAACCAAAAGTTTCAATTCAAAGTTATATCTAAAAGATTAGTGTACTAGTAACACTTTTTTTTTAATGAATTTAAGTTTAAAAATGATTTTTTTTTCCGCACAAATAATAACATAAATGCATTTAATATATTTATACATATACAATTCCTATTATATAAAAAGCATTACATATAGGTAATACATTTTACTTCAATCGATATAAGTTAAATTAAATTAACGGTAAAAAAATACAATTAAGATTTATAAATATGACAACTACAACTGCAGTTGAAATACAATAAAAAATATCTGATTGATTTTGTTTTTTAATTAAAATTAAAATTATATTTATTTTACTAAATAAATTAGGAAATTTAAATTGGTTTTGAATCATTTAACATAATTTATTTACATACATTTGTAAATTGCAATTCCAAATTCGTTCAAACTTATGTGGAGGGTTATCGGGTATCAACATATCATCTCCGTTCAGAATCGTTATTCGTATACAATGATACCTATCATTGTATTCAAATTTAACAAATCCATTATAATGACCTATCCTATGAACGAGGTGCACTCCACCCCCCAACTATACAGCGGAGCGAAGCGCATCCGATTCTTTTTTTTTTTTTTGCTTACAATTTATCAACGGCTAGAATAGATAAAATAGAAATATTTGATTTTTATATATCTCTATACCAAATTATTTTCAATGTTTACTTAGAAAACTGTACGTTCTTTCCATTGGTATAAGTCTTAATGATGATTGAAAACTGTCATTGAAAATCACGGATTTCTCGTGTGATTTCGCGGTTCAATACTTAGTCAGTAGTAAGTTATTTTTCTTTTATTTAGTTTTAATTATTATTTACTACAAATTTTCTTAGAATAATTCAGCGTACATTATGATACTGTATTTTCGACAACGTTGTACTGCATTTATTACTGCTACTAGTATTGAGTACTGTACATTAAGTATTGTATAAGTTTATCAACGAATTAGAATTAAATTAAATTTGCAATTTTTAAATTATACCCCGTGCAGCATAGGCAACTTAATGGACGTATTCACGGTAACCATCTTATCACAAAATCGTCGGGAGCCAAAGTAAAGGAGCTATCTTCACTAGCCTGGCATGCCCGATGCCGGTGAAGAAGACGAAACGACGTGTCGACATCGTTCTCTTTTCGTTCGAAAACACTTGAAACGTTTCATTATTATCATGTGTACAGTGTGTCAGTGTTGTGTTTTTTACTTGCTAAATATTATTAGATAAATAGAAAAAAAAAACTAAAGGAAACAAATATACTGAAAATGGAAACACAAAAAGTATAGTAAACCACTACTATGGTGAACAGACATAGTCTAGCCAAAATCATTTTAAAATATAGACTTCATGACATTACGTCTACATGCATTTATCATAGATTAATTATATCGGAGTTAATACTTACTTATATCAAGAGTCAAGAATGTCGGGATTTTTTTTATTAGATTTTGTGTGTTTAAGACTAATTATTAGGAATCGTCAGTAACCCAAGTACTGAGAATATTAAATCTCTTCTCTACAATTGCAATTCATCTGTTTTTGTGTTTATATTATGAATTTTACGCTATAGCCATCCAATCACAGTTTTTAATCTTTTGCTGTGGATATTGTTTTGTTTTTTTTTTACCTATTAGACCTATAAGATTTGAACTAAAAAATTGTTTCTTATTTAATGTTTTTAAATTAATTATTACAAAGAGAGATTTGGATTTTTTAAATATTTATCACTTCCAGAGTTAAATTTAATGCAATTGTATTTTTTCACAGATGACACTTGTACGGGTACTATTAGTTGTTCCACTGTTTTCAGGTTATCTTTTTTGGCTATATTACCTAATTCAAAATGCTCCGATCATAGAAAACCAAGTAAAATTTAACAATAATTTGCTCTATGAATGTTTTATTTGCAATTTGCTTATATTTTCTTTTCACTTTAGTGCAGTATTGAATTTGCAGTGCCCAAGACTTTAACAGAAATCATCGCTTTAAACTCTTGTCTAAAACAATACCTCAACAGTAATTATCTTTACATACTTGCCTTGTTTAGTAGTGTTTACATTTTTAAACAAACGTTTTGCATTCCAGGATCTATTATTCTGGTAAATATCAGTCTCATATTTGTATAGTTTATTATTATGGTAATGGTCTTACAAACATAATTTCTAGAACGTGATGGCTGGATCATTGTTCGGTTCCAGTATTGGATTTCTACTAGTATGTACTCTGTCAAGCATTGGTGTCTCAGCATGCTATCTTCTGTCTAAACTATGTGGTATCGAGACAATATTAATGGACTATTTACCGAGTCAATTAACTTCCTCTAAAACTACTCTAGAAAATTTAGTTAGTGAATTACAATTGGTACTATTTATAATAAAATAGATAATTATTTTTGTTTTTTATATGCAATACTAATTCCTAATGAACTTTTAAAACCATACTACTATAAAAAAAAAAATTTAATAATAAATGTTTTATTGAAAAATATATTTCAATTAAACTTATGTATACAATTATGTATGTTGTAATAGTAATAATATATGTTTATAGGTAGAAAAAAATAAAGATCAACTGTGGTATTTACTTCTGGTCTTACGTGTCATTCCCATCACACCAAACTGGCTGCTAAACCTTATCGCTCCTATTGTTAAAATTCCTCTTTGGACTTTTACATATACTACATTTTTTGGTATGTAATGCTGTTCTACCACCAATTATCATGATCTTATAATTTTTCCAATTACATTTTATCACAAGAATTCTAAAAAAAATAAAATGTTTACAGGATTAATGCCATACAATTATATATGCTGCCAGAGTGGTCAAACATTATCAAATATTAACTCATTAGAAGAAATTTTTACTTTGAAAACTACCATGCAATTAATGTCCATTGCTGTGGCTTTGGTGATTATAAAAATTGCCTCAAGGTTTTGTAAAATAAAGACCTAATTATTTGTACTGTGATTTATCTTTAATTATACTTATTTAATTAATTTTATGCAAAAATAAATGAAATTTTATATTTTAAAACTACTGGTATTATTTTTTGTAATAATTATTCTATGCTAATTACTAAAATCTGAATTTTCATGCTAATGCATATTCATTTACAATGTACCTAAAATAATTTTGATTACAAATGTCAACATTTCACTTTCACTATAATAATATGCAGATTTAATTATTTTTTTGCATATTAGAGTAAAAATGATTATAAATTTAAAATAAAATACTTCTATATAATAGCACTAGCTTTTGTTACCCAGCATTGCCTAAAGTTAAATTGCCAGTAATATGAATGAAATATGCAAATAAAACCAGATTGAAATTTATAATCAATCGAGATATACTGTAGTTCTCTATATTATAACATGAAATTATTGACCAAATTTCATACTCGGAGTTTCCAGCTAGGAGATTTTTATCCCTTTTATTCCTTTTTACCTTCTTGAGGTTGAATTTTCAAAAATCCTTTATGTCTGTCATTATAACTATCTGTAAACTAAATTTCAGCCCAATTTGTCTAACAATTTCAGCTAGGCGATGATGAATGAGTCAGTCGGTCAAGACATATATATAAAGTTAAATTTATAAATAATTGATAACATCTTTTCAAATTTTGTTCTGATTTACAAAATTAATTTTTTTTGTATTTATCGCTGTTTCTATAGTTTGCTTAGATTATGTACCAACTGCCAAACAATCTATAAATCTTCATAAGTGTAATAATTGGTTTTCTATCCTTAGGAAAATCAACAAAACCATAAGTTAAAAACCTAGAAAAGGCTAACTTTCAAATAATTGTGAAATCATTCAATGACTATGAGTATAATGTGGCCTTATAAACATTATTCAATATCACAGATATTACCCCTTACCTGATCTAATCAGGATAAACGCTAAATTATAAAATTATAAATTAGTTCACATTGAATGTAAGACCCATGCGATAGACACTCGAACTTAAAAATTCTTTAAATTGCCTATACTAGACTCCTTAACTAGACACCTAATTAAATAATTTTCAATTTGAATATCTTAAATCACATTTAGTTTTAGTGTAGGTACTCATTTCAAATTCCAAAATAAATATTACATTGTATTTTCTTTTTGCATTATACATTTTATAATTATTTTTAAGATGTTTAGTTTTCCATAACACCCAGTAATGGTTTTTATTTTGCAAAAATATTGGTGTATTCTTGTTGTGCATATTCAATATATTTTGCATAAATAATAATAATAATTAATCATTTACTTTATAAATACTACATTCCCATTTTATTTATATAAATTATATTAACAAGTCATAATATTAAGTGCCTATTTAAAAATATAAAAACATGCAATAGGTACTTCTTAATTCTTATACCTTAATAATGATATTATTGTACATTGTTCTTTTCCTAAAATATTAAAATGTAAATTAGTTAATTAACCATTAAGGAATTCAATAATTATGCTTTAAATTATGATCCTTTATGATGTAGTTAAATAAATGGAATAAAATTAATATTTAATAACTCGTTTTGTCTTGATAATATGTTGCTTCACCATAAAATTATTTATGTGGAATGTGTAAATCTCTTTACACATTCCATGCAAATAAAGTAAAATAATATTATAAGTGTACGAAAATTTTAACTTTTCGTTGGCTTTCAAGCATGATAGATATACTGGTTGCCGAACGACCTATTCTTATTCAATATTGATTGACATTTACGAAGTTCTCATCAAAGTACTGTGACTACTAGCGCATCCGGTGTTGTACACTTTAAACTATAGTCAATAAACCTTTATTTTAATTATTGTGTATCTTTAGACCACAATTTAAGATATATATCGTGTTTTAGATTATGATCTATATTAGACTATTGAATATCAACTAATGAATATCATTGTTAAAACAATATAACTATTTTACTAACTTGTGTAGTTTAATTATTATCAACTGTATATAAAATTTTACCTAACATGGTACTGAATTTGATTATTAAATAAATATTGTTTTAGGTACTTAAAAAAAATTGTTGTTATTTATTAATTAAATTTAAGCATATACTTTTTAAAAATGCCGAGCTGTTGTTGCATAAAAACACTACATTTGGTTTCAAAAACTCAAGATGAGGTAAAAAAGAAAATGTGGGAAAATTCTTTAGGGATATTATTTAAAAAAAATAACCACATTTATGCAAAGCATTTTAAAATGTGTGATGTAAACAGAAGGTACTTGAGAATCTGGCGAAGGGTCAAACAAGTACTCTGTAATTACCTATCATGATTAAAGATATACATGAATTTACTATAAACAAATATTTAAATTACCTACATAATAATTGTATTATTAATAATATAATTAATATAATTTAAATATTATAATTTATTATTAGATATGCTTGAAAAGATTACCTACAACTTAAAAAAGATGCTATACCAATACCATATAATTTTAATGAAAATGAAGAATCTAAAGACAGAGAGGTTGATTTTAATCTATTTGATGATAACTTAAATATTTATACATAAAAACCATAAAAAAGGCTAGTTTATATTACAGTAAAATGCTACAAATATTAATTGCTTAATATAATAAATAAATTATTTTCTTTAGATTGATTTAGTAAATCAACCAGGCTCATTGGTGTTTTATCAATTGGTTCTTCTAAATATTAAAAAAAAAATGTTATTCCAATTAATTGGTTTGCAAATATTGAAAATGACAAGGACAATAATTATGTTATTAATAATACAATTATTATATAATTTAAATATTTCAATTTGTGTACAGTAAATTCATGTATATCTTTAATCATGATAGGTACTCACAGTGTATTTGTTTGACCCTTCACCAGATTCTCAAATACCTACTGTTTACATCACACATTTTAAAATGCTTTGCATAAATGTGGTTATTTTTTTTAAGTAATATCCCTAAAGAATTTTCCCACATTTTCTTTTTTACCTCATCTTGAGTTTTTGAAACCAAATGTAGTGTTTTTATGCAACAACAGCTCGGCATTTTTAAAAAGTATATGCTTAAATTTAATTAATAAATATCAACAATTTTTTTTAAGTACCTAAAACAATATTTATTTAATAATCAAATTCAGTACCATGTTAGGTACAATTTTATATACAGTTGATAATAATTAAACTACACAAGTTAGTAAAATAGTTATATTGTTTTAACAATGATATTCATTAGTTGATATTCAATAGTTTAATATAGATCACAATCTAAAACACGATATATATATATCTTAAATCGTGGTCTAAATCTAATTATCTAATTATCTAAATCTAAGGATTATTGACTATAGTTTAAAGTGTACAACATCGGATGCGCTAATAGTCATAGTACTTTTGATAAGAACATTTGACGGTGTCATCGAGATAGATAAACAATACTGGAGCGCGTACTCTGATACTGAAAACGAGCCAAGTTTATAGACGTTTCCCCCACCACTGCAGGGCAAGAAAATATACCGCCATATTCATTATCAGTTCACATATTATTTACTCTGATTCGGATTTCGTGTTTCGACAGTATTGGGTGGAAGGAAAATGTTTATTTTAGGCTTCATAGTAAATTAGTAACTATGTCTAGTACCATAGAAATTTTATATAAGCTTCTTTATAGATCCCAAAATCCTCTTAAATATGTTTTAACTTATAAAACTTCACAAGACTATCTTGAACTTTTTTTTGGGTGTATTCGAGCCAAGGGTGGAAATAATAATAACCCAAATTGTGTTCAATTTAAAAAAAAACCTTGAGGCAATTATTGTACACCAAAAATATTATCATTAAGAATGAAAATTGTTTATATTATAAAATTCCAGGTGGAGATATATTAGATTTTCGTTCTGATAAAAAAAGTATTAGAAAATCTACTCATAATAATGATGTTTTTGATGAGTTGGGTGTGTTAGGTGATGAATATACGAATATTTTATCTAGTATACATTTAAAAGAATACTCGGGAGAAATATTAGACTATGTAGCTGGATATATTGTGAGGAATATATGTAAAAATATAGTTTGCCCTTTTTGTATTGATATACTAATTGATGGACAGTCAGACCACTGTAGCTATACAAAAAATAAAAATTTCACTTATTTTGTTACAAGAGGAAAGTTAAAAATAGTTTCTTCTGCTGTTTCATTAATTCTTAAAGAATTTAAAAAATCCTTTTAACTTATTGTAGTCAAGTAAAAAAACTACATTCAAGTGTAAAAAATAATGTTTTAATGTTAGCAAGGAAAAATATATTAAATAAGTCAAATTTATTCTTTTTCCCTAATTCATTCTAAACTCATTCTATAAATGTTGACCTTCGTTATCCTAGTCATGAGCATAGTCTGTTCTCTGCACTTGGTGACAGTTACATAAGTATTAGAATGCGCCGATATGCCAAAGAAGTTAATACAAAGGAAGTATTTAAAAATAAAAGTTCTTTAAGACAAAAGAGTTAACTAAATTAATACTATTCCAAAATCTTTAAAAATTAATTAAAAGTTTGTTCTTATAATTTAATGTTTAAAATGTAAATGTAATGTTTTAAATATATTCAATTTGTTTGTTTATTTCATGAACCCTCAGGTGTTCTCTAATGACCTAGCTAATGTTTATAAAATAATCACTACTTTAAATTTTAAAGGATGACTGAAGGAGTAATTAAATTGATGATTGCAGAAACGACATGAGTTAATTTTTTAAAACTTTTGGATAATTAATAAAGTGTATAATTTTGAAAAAAATTCTTATTTAAATATGAATACTTGTGGAAATATATTATGTACTGATTATTCATAATTTGTGTATATAAATAATATGATGTTTTTACGATGACTAGCATGTGTTTTTGCTAATATCTAAATTTCACAAAAAATGTGACTCGTATCATTTTAGCAATCATCGATTCAATTCAATTATTTATATTATTTATTAAAGTTGGATTATAATATAATTGTTTATGTTTAAAGGTAACTGCGGTAAGTAGTAAACACTATATATGTCTATATTATTGTAGTAATTGCAGTTACTCGTTTTGTGTATTTGTTTATTTTTTCTATTTGAAACTACATCGCTGTATAAGAGTAGGCTTGTTAACAAGTTCAAATAATTTAAAATTTTTAAAATCGAACAAGTGGAAGTACCCAAACTATTATGAAACGTTTATGTTCACTAGTAAGTTTGCAAGTTAGCGTCTATTTTTTTTTACCCTGCAGTGGTGGAGATAACGTCGGTGAGAACGTGCTCCAGTATTTTTTATCTATCTCGATGGACGGTGTTCATATTGGTGTTCGTTCGGCAACCAGTATATCTTTAATCATGCTTTCAAGCAAGAGTGAAACGTTGCCCGATAGTTGCTTTTCACTCGTTAGATCGCGTTGCCGTATGTGAGCAAACATTATTTCAAATTTCTTATCTACCACCGAAAACCCGGCAACAAGACCGAAGAAAACACCGAACCTACCGACCACGACTGGTTTGCTCTCGTAATAATCATCCGTCTAACGGACATCTCGGGTACACGTCTCAGTCGTCATAGTTCCAACGTGTTCGTCGCGGAGATATTTTTCACGGGGCCACGACATGGCTATCTGTGTTCCGCGTGTACCGCCGTCGTCGGCCAGGAGTTACAGTACGTATCTCGTTTGGACCCGGACGAAATGATAGGAACACATAAAAAGCACTCGACCGTGCTATTATATATAGTACTACTACTCGACGTCCGGGGAATAGTGTTGTCTCGCGCGACCGAGCATCCACACGCGCACCGGAAAACGCCTTGGCGTTCGTGCCCAACTTGGCGCAAGCTGTTTGCTTCCTGTTTCGATTTCCAAGATTCTTGACGGTTACCCGATCACGAACTCAAAGTAGGTACCTCTCTACTGGGTTCAAATAACTTTATTGCGTGTCTTAATGTCCGAAAGCTTTCATTAGTTTTCGCGATTGAGCGACTATTAACATCACCGTTTGAACGATTGCTAAGCAGTTTGTTTTATTTGCGTTTATCTATACAGGTGCATTCTACACTGACCTTTGAACTGTTATTATGTTCACAGGCTAATGAAACGCATTACCGAACTCTAGTGTTCAACTGCTACCTAACTCGCGGTGGCCGTTCCGACATGGAATCAAAAACGATGTTGTCCAACGAAGGATTGGATCTGAGATTTGACGATTTAACATACCAAGTAAACGCTTGGACAAATGTATTCAAAATAGGTAAACATGTTTGGTATTTAGACAATTGTACGTTATGAACTTGTTTTTTCAGTGAAAACTATTTTTGCAGAGAAGAAAACTATTCTCAAATGCGTGAGTGGCACATTTTATCGAGGTCAACTATGTGCCATTATCGGATGTTCTGGCTCTGGAAAATCATCTCTGTTAAATGCATTATCTGGTTACAAGTAGGTTAAATACTCTTTAAATTAATTATTTTACTTATACAAGTGAGTTTCATTATTCTAAGATCATATAATATGTAGTTCTTGACTTCCTACATGGTATATTTTGTAAAATGTCTTGTTATCTTAGGTAGAGATTAAACAATGTCTATTATTATTATATCAATTTAATATAAATCATGTTATATCAATTTATTATAAATCATGTTATTATATCAATTTAATATCAATCATATTAATTTATCAATTTAATCTAAATCATATTGTTTTAAAAATAATTTATATTAGTAATGAGTTCCCGATCATTTATTTCTTAAAAAATGAATTGTATAAGTTGGTAGCAAGATCAAAATTAAATAGAAATAGTTACTAAATTTATAGCATCTATTTTGTCAGTGGTTGAAAATGTACATAAGGCTCATTTTCTTTAGATCTTTAGTATCATGGTTTTACTGTATAATTTTGACTTTAGCTATTGTAATATCATAGATAATAATTTGTTCCATAAGAAATCAACAGTATTATAAAAACATTATTATTTATGATTAGGACTAGCGGATATTCAGGAACAATACTAACAAATAATAAGCCTCTGCAATTGGATTTTTTTAAGAAACAATCATGTTACATAATGCAAGAAGACCAACTTCATTTGCAACTAACAGTCAGAGAATCTATGATGTTTGCATCAAAACTTAAATGTTTAACTCTCTCTTTGGATACAAATCAACTTAAAACAGTAAATTTTGAAGCTTTAATAATGGTTACAAGCAAGATAATGTAATATAATATGTATTTCTAGATAGATTATATTTTGGAAAATTTAAACCTAGTAAAAGTTCAAAATACTGTGACAAAACATTTATCTGGTGGTGAACGTAAAAAATTATCAATCGCATTAGAACTAATTCATAATCCAAGCATAATGTTTTTTGACGAACCTACCAGGTGAGAAGATATAAATTATTTTATTCATTACCTGTAAAATTTTATTTTGTCTGCCCAATTGATAAAATTATTATTTTTAAGTTCATTACTTTCAACTTTATATGTATATTTTAAAAATTATCTAAATGCTTATAATCTAATTAAGTGGATTGGATAGTTCTTCGGCAAATCAAGTATTGTATACATTAAGAGATCTTGCCAAATCTGGTCGTACCATTATTTGTACTATACACCAGGCTTCTTCTTCTCAATTAAAGATATTTGATGTCCTTTATGTACTTACACCTTATGGTCATTGTATTTATCATGGTATGACATCAAATTTACTGGACTATCTGGCTGTTCAGGGTCTACGATGCCCTTTATATCATAATACTGCAGACTACAGTAATATAATTATTATTTTATAAAACACAATATTATAATATAAATATTCTTAACAAAATTATGATTTTTATAGTTATTGAAATAAGTCTTGGCGAATATGGAGATCACGCTGAAAAATTAGTGAAATATATTGATAATGGAAAGTCAATAGAATGGTTAAAGAATACTGTAAAGGATGACTTAGACAAAGGTTGGTGAAATAAAATATTTTCAAACTTGAAATTTAAAATGTGATTTATAAATGTTGTTTTGGGCACTTCAGTAAAATATAGAAAAGAAACTGACATTAAAGATTTACTTCTAGAATATTTTGTAATAATAATACACTACTTTAATACTTAATCAGTTTTTTATTTTTTTTGTGCACTTGTTTAGAAAGCATTTTAATTGTAGCAAGTATTAAAATACTTTCTAGTCAATTTTAGAGTAGTTTCCATCAATAGTGCAAGAAAACCTTGAGCATCCCATGTTTTTTATCACACTTTATCAATTACAATGAAATTGATGTTTTTAAATCATGAAATATTGCGTGTACCAAATTTTAAACTATTTTGGTTAAAAGTCATATTTATGATTGCAGTTCTTAAAATTAATGGATGGTTACTGATTAGGTACACAAAAAGGGTATTGTTGCCTTAAAACTTTTAATGCTTAAAATGTAATAAGAATAATATGAAATGGAAAATATATAATTACAGTTTCATTATTATATTCATAGAGATTGAGAAGTGGCATTTAGGGTGTGAGAGTGTATTTATTCCCCGCAAGTCTATGAGCAATACATAATTTCAGCGCCCCCAATATTTGTACTCTAGTTGTACTAATACTATTATCCCAAAATTTAAAATAAATTTATTTTACAGAAAACCAGTTCCAAGAAGTGAACCTGAATGATAAATTTAAAGACAAGATAATTACAAAACATAATTCTGTACAATTAATTCAGCTCATTATCTTATTACAGAGGTGTATAGTTAAAACCTCAAGAGAAAAAGTACATAATGATAAACATTATAGATTTTTTTGGCAGAGGTACTTTATTCGTATCTGACTCAATTATCATTTTTTTTTATTTTTTTTAGTTTATTACTACTAGATTGATGGTGCATATTATTGTTAGTGCTGTATATGGTTGGATATACTTTGGTGTCGGTATCAACGCATCGTTTATTCACGATAACCTAATGTTGTTGTTTTTTAGTTTACTGTTTATTATGTATACTGCTAGCTCCTCAATGATAATCAACTGTAAGTATATTATTATTATTAACCAAACTCTTTCTGTCTACCAAATTCTAACATGTTTATATATTATCTGTATAATTTTTTCTTTTGTTGATTTTTATTTTTTTCAACTCATTTATGTTGCAGTTCCCTTGGAAATACCAATACTTTCTAAAGAGCATTTTAATCAATGGTATACATTGGCATCGTATTATCTGAGTTATACAATAGCAGATTTACCAATTCAGGTAAATAAAATAATTTCTATTACAAGTAATCCATTAAAATGAATGTTGTAATGAATATTTCATTAAATATTGTGTTTCACGACTGATGTACCTGAAATACTTGTCACATTTACCAGTTGCTTGAACGATATTCATATTCTTGCTGAATATAAAAATAGTTAGCATAAATATTGGTCAATATCTAATACACCAGTTGTAGGAAGTAGGAACTCAATTTATCAATGTATATTATTTTTATTATTTTGCATACTTCTTGTTGTAGATTTTATGTACGTTTTTATACTGTGTTGTATTGTACTATTTCACTGGACAACCACTTGAATGGCCAAGATTTGGTTTGTACACACTGATGATGTTAATGGTTGGACTATTATCCCAGACTATTGGCATGTTAATGGGTATACTATTCAACGATTTAAGAGTAAATACTAAATAGTATACAATAATTGTCATTCCTGCTGTTGTTTGTTATTTGACATGTTATGATTTAATTTAACAGTTCAGTACTATTCTCACAAGCTTCCTGCTCATGCCGTGGATGATGTTTGGAGGTATTTTTATTCGAATATCTGATACGCCAAAGATTTTTCGGTGGCTGTTTGACATTTCCTTCATGAAACATGCCATGGAAGGAATAGTGCATTGTGTTTATGGCTGGGACCGTCCTAGGTTGTCTTGTTCTAAAGTATGTTGTTTTATGTGGTCTTCTTTTTAAAGTTCGATATTTCTAAATTAAAATTATTCCAGATATACTGTTACAACTCAATACCATCAAATGTATTGAAAGACCTAGACATGTCAATCGACAAATATTGGTTCAACTTTTTAGCGGTCAGCGCTATTTATTTACTACTGAAAGTGATCACCTATCTGGTTTTAAAAGAGAAGTTAAAAATCCATTGACAGCTTTATACATACTATGTTATTTTAATTTTATTTTCAATATGTTATCGTAATACTTCCATTCCTGTGTGTCTGAATAATTTGATCTCTGATGAAATTCAAACAATTTGTTTTATTTTTAAACAATGTTTTTACCAATTACTAGTACTCTCCTATCATATTATCAATTCTGCCAAAGATAATTAAAACATTCAAGTCATACTTTTCTAATTTTATAAGAATTTTAACTGAAATATTTTCAAGTATAGAATAATTTATGTTGTTATTATGTTAGAATGAAACTTAATGGCTTTGTTATTAAAAATTAATTAGTTGTTTTGTTACTGCTTAAATAGTCAAAATATTATAACTAAAAATTTGTAGTACATCATTTTGTCTAGTCTTTTACTAATTTCCAAAGTATAATGTTTTACATTGGCTTACCTCTAGTTTAATGTGTTATTAGTTTTATATTCAGTTTATTGATTTAGTTTTCTCTATTCTTTTAAGTAAGTTGATATATTATACCTAATGTTTTGAACAAAAAAAAATGTTTGAATACGACATGTTTCAAAAAAAAAAAAAAAAAACAATTTTTATAACCATGCAAAATTTATAACTGTGATTGTAATTGCTCTATGCTAATGAAAATATATTTAGCATACTTATTATAATAACATTTAATAATAAATAATGATTTTATAAGTACTAGTTTTTTTTTTATTGAATTATTTGAACCTAATCACACAATGTTTTAGATTTTGAACAAAGCTAGAAATGATGTGTTGATTTTTAAGTTATTTTTCTCCGTGATCAAATTTTTGAATTGCAAAATGCTATTTGTACCCAAAAATCTTAAATAGTGTATTATAAGATTTAAAATAATACTCTAAATCTAATTTTTTATTTTAATTTAATTTAAAAAAAAAAAATTAAAAATCCTGTCTTAATAATTGATTTTTAATTTATTATACATAACAAATAACTGAGATTTATAGACAACTAAATGCAATGCTAGCAATGTTTCATATTTAAATTTAAAAATAATGACTCTAAGTATTGTTATTCTTTAGTCTTAAGTTGTGGAAAAAAGTTTTAGAAGATATATTATGTATTTTTTTTTTGACAAAAAAAAATTTTGTTTTTATATAAAGAATATTCTCGATGACAATTTTATTCATTCTTAGTGTTGTTTTATATTACATGCAATTGGCATAGAAGTATTTAAGCTGGTTTCTTATGAATGTTTCTAACAAGCAACAATCTATTTTAAAACTTAATTAAGTTGTTTTTAACTTTCACAAAATATCATTGAATAAATTATACTTACTACTCAGCATGAAGAAAAGCCAAATCAAACATCATAATTCATAAGATATGTTTTTACATATACTTTTATAAATATATAGTTTTTGTAATAATTTATGCATGGATTGTTTTCTATTAAGAACAAATCCTGTAGTAAATAGGTTAAATTAGTCTTAGTTAATGTAATCAAAAAAATACCAATTTTCATTACACGGTTATTTAAAGACAATTATTATGGTAATAAAATTATGATACTTGAGAGCTTAGACAAAGTAAATTATAACCCTCTTTGTGTGTATTTAATAAGTAAGCTTCTTATCCAAAAAAAATTTTTTTTAGGTTCATGTCAAAAACATTAAGTGAGCAAAAATGGAAAAACAAATAGTACAAAATATTCATTGACGCATATACATCAGTATGAAAATGTTAAAACAGATTATAAAACATAGTTCAAGTTTTATCTAACAATGTGAGTAAAAAAAACAAATAACACAATAATAATTTATGTATAAAAACTACACGTGGATGTGATAAATTTTCCTAATAAAAAAACCTATGCCCCCAAAAATATTTGTAATATTTTTATAATTCAATTTCATAAATAAAAATTAAAAATGTGATTTTATCAGATAATAGAAAATTCTGATGTTGAATAGTTTAATATTCAATAGGAAAAATTAAGTTATTGGTCGATGCCTGTTTGGCAAGTGAAGCATTTTTTCTAGCTGATTTACTCTTACGTCGTTTATGATCCTTCTTAGAATCTGATACAACTGTCACCTTTGACGATAATAATGTTGGGCCATTGCTATTGTCATCAGACATTTCACCAGCGCTACTCTCTGATACACTAGTTTCTTCGCTTTCTGAAACCATATTCAATGGTCCGTATTTGTCTTCAGCTTCAGATGCTTCGCTTTCACTGGGAGTGTTGTACTCTCTTATATTACGCTTACGCTGTTGACGTTGTCTATGTTTTTTTGCTTGTGCTGCTATGCTGATGTTAAAACTGAAATTATAAATGAAAATGAATTAATTTCAAAGTAAAGTAAAAATAAACTTTTAGTACTTCATACTTGATTTTCTTTTCGATGACATGATCGTTAAATCGAACTGTCTTTTTATGATTTAAATCATTATAACTTGATCCCAACACATTTGAACTATCAGTGTCTACATTGTCTACTGATGAACTGTAAATCCGAGAGGGTGATAATACAATATCATCCGTGTTACTGCATTCAGACAAAGCTCTTTTTTTCAAGATTCCACGCTGTTAAAAAAAAAAGATACAAATTCCATAAATTCAATATAAAATAATAATAATATTTACTAATCGAATAAACACTTACAATTGTACCTGTAGGCCTTATGCTATTAAATTCTATTGGCAGTGAACCAGGTATAAAATCTATTTTTTTTACAGATTCTGGTAAACTGCTGGCAACTATTGGTATGGCATTTGATTTCTGAATCTTCTTCCCTTTCTTCTTTTTTCTTTTGGTCGTTGTTTTACCATTTTTATCTTTAAACTGACCATCATCGTTTTTCTTGTCGTCTTGTTGTCTTTGACATTTCGGGTCAATATCTTCTTTGCAACCATCAAACACATCATCATCATCATCACCATCATCATCGCTATCATTAAGAGCAACTGAAATACCGTTTGCCAGAGCTTTTGAGTTTTCTTTACATTTTTCCATTTGGATAGACTGAACTGTCAAGTTATCTTGATCAAGACCATACCAATATTGTTTACCTTCAGGTTTAAAGTTTGTAGCGAATTCTAGGATTACATTTTTATCAGAAGGTAATACTTTAACATCAGACTTAAATAAGCTCAATTTGGATGGAATATGTAAGCAAAACGCAAACCAAAGTGGAAAAAATCCTGAACCAATGGAATGAAATTTGCCAGAGATCAAATGTTTTTCGTTGATAACTATTACATTAATTGATGTTGGATCAACATTTTTCACGTTAAGCGTAAGTTTGCATTTATCTTCAAAATCAAATTTATGTTCAGGCAGCATATAGTGTACATCATTTGCTGTGATATAATTATTGTTACTGTTACTATTGCACTCGATATTGTTTTCAAGATAATTTTCATTGTCATTGCAATGGCCATTAGTGCCATTTGTGACAACGGTTTCATTACCATTTGTACACTTACTGTCTTGGTTATTAACATTATTTTCATCATTATACTCGACAGAGTCTAGATGACCATTAACAACGCGGATATCGTCGTCATTTCTACAAATATTGCCTTTTGACATTTCTACCTCGCTCACAAGATTATTTGGATATTCAAACAGGGGTTCTTTCCTAACAACCGGAAGACTTATGGTCATTGTTCTGATGCTTTGATCAAACTTGGCATGACCTTCTTCCTCTGACACAGTGTAAGGCAAGTTGATATCGAGTTTATACTTGGACGGCTTGTGACACACTAGCTTCAAAGACCTTGGAAGCACATCCAGCTGCACATTGGCCGACGAGTCCAAGAGTGGCAATTGCACTTCAACAATCAACTCTTTCGGTATGACGGCGTTCATCTTGCAATGCATATTGTAGCCGTGTTCCTGAATGTCAATGTCCGAACGGTATTTAATGATGTATTTCGGAACAGTGAACAGTGACTTTTGTTTCAACGCGCCCAGGTCGTGGTGCTGAACGGGCCGATCGTCGGGCGGCTTGTACGGCGGGCAGCCGGGCAGTCGGGTGGTGTCCGCGTCCCGCGTTTCGGCCGACTGCTGGAACCCGTCGATTTTGGTGCGTATCACCATCGACCTGGCGACGCCTTTGAACGACATCTTCGGGTACTTAACATTGGTGCGGTCCAGCACCACGTTGTTGTTGTTCTCGACCATAGTGAGCGCGGTGTCCTCGACCATGTCCTTGAGCCGGTCGCCGCGGGCCGCCATGTCCAGCACGTCCGGATGGAAGACCACGTCGTACACGTCGCACGGCCTGCGCGCGCGGTCGTAGTCCCGGCGCACCGGCGACAGGCAGTGCGGCAGCGACCAGTGGTCACCGCCAGCGCCGCGCCGGCCGGCCGGCTTCTCCAGCGCGTCGCACGAGCACACGTTGACGAACACCTTGCGCGATCCGTCCGCACTGGTCTTCAGCACGTAACCGGGCCGCGGCCGGACGAACGTGACCCGCGTGCCTTGTTCCCGTTCGTACTGCTCCATCTCGCGCTCCTGCTGCGCCCGGTTCACCGGGTCGTTGATCTCGTCCACGTACTCGCACAGCAGCTTCCGGAACTGTTCGCTCTTCAGCGCCTCGCCGATGCTGTCCAACTCCTCCGCGGTAACGTCCAAGTCGTCGAGGTCGCGGTGTCCGCCGCTCATGGTTCGGTTGCGGTGACGAAACGAGTCCGGAACGAAAGGAAACAAGAAAACTCCCCCCTCGTACAATATCGGTAAAACGTGTCACGATTCAAATATGTATTTTCTTTTACTCGGATCAATTACCGTTTTAATATTAATCCGTACGACGGCCACTGTTTGTGCGTTATTGCGTTATTGCGGTTTTTTTTATCGCTGTGATCTGCCTCAGCTACCAGCCGCAATGGTGGTGCTAGTACTACTGAATACTGATGCCATGGAATACTGCGCGCCACACAAAAATAATACACAACCTACTGCTGCGTGACCGACACGGAAATGTTCAAACTCGCGTTTTCCATAGATACGTTATCATTGGTCCGTGGCCCCGCGGCCTCCCGGCCGGCTACGGTATCACTGAATTTCGTTCCGTGATATCATCGCAACACACGACCCGTGTTCACAGCAGCTGTTACTTTTATTATTACTGTTACGTCCGATAACGATTGTTCTAATCACACCCGGCTAAAAGCGTATACTGTAATAATAATATAGCAAAATAATATGACGTACTACTATTGATTTAATGAATGCTGAGTGCCGGTAGTAGTGAATCTAGGGATGGCAACACATCTAATACATCGATACTAAATGTCAATCCTTCAATATTTTCATATCGGCTCTTTGATATTTTAATACGATATATTATTATCGTCGATGTTCAATATTAAATAAAAATAATTGGCTTCTTAGATTGTAATCCTCTAAATTAAATAATACGAGAATCAGTTTTGTTTGCCATTAGTCATTCGGCCTCACGTGAAATCACGTCTGTTCCACCAGAAGGATTAGTTTCCAAGGCCAGTCTAACACTTTCGAAGTCAAAGAGTAAAATAATTTTAGAAAAGAGAAATTACTTTTTTTAAATTTAGTTGATCATCTTGTACGTTTAGCTATAATGAAAAGCTAAACGTATTTTGTCTGTATTTTAACATATTAAATAAATAAAAATGAATTTTCTAGTCAATGTGACACAATTATTGTGATTTGTGATGAAAGAAAGATAATAATAATTATTTTTTCGATTATCGATTGGTTCGATTTCCCGTTGTAATAACAATTGCACAATATTATGATTGACGGTATGAGTGTGTGTGAGGTGTGAGTGTGACTATTACTATTTATTACAGATATATCCCCACCAATCACCAGTACGTGTGCACACATTAAAATATTTTTACCGTTTTCTCGTTTAATTGCAATAAGAACGCGTGAATGTTGTCGATAATGAATCAACAATGACGTATTCATTACGTAACACGAAAACAATAAAGAGATAAGATAACATTGCTGATGCATCTCTGAAATGTATAGGAAACTCGTTTAGGTGGTACCGTAGACTGTAGACAGATGTAGAACATATTATTATTATGTTCTATGGTGGTACCTCCGAAAGAGGGGACTGCATCTTTTGTGCACGTAAAATTAAATTGTAATATTTTATAACAATATTATCCTTATTATGGTCTTATGGGCATAGGCGCAATTGGGAGGAGCTTAACTCAGATCGAATGATGCGACAAAGGATTAAAATACACAATTGATCGGGGTATCTACATTTAGTTATTAATTTCTCTGCAATATTAATTGAAAACAATTAAAATACTCTATCTAATATGATTACATGAAAGTAAAAAGTGTGAGAAGATGATACCTAATAGTGTTTAATTACAAAGATTAAAAACCAAAAATAAGTAATAATTATAATACTTCGTCGCGCACGTGTATATAGATAATAATATAAAAATATTAATACAAACAGAATACCCTACACAAATAACATTAATTGAATTTATAAAATATAATAATTTAAATAAATTTTCCTTTGTCCCCCAGAATCCGCTACTACCAATATTTATGGAATGTTTGTAACATAAATCGATGCTACGGAAAGAAATTCGAAGTGATAAAAGTAGGCAACGTGTGCGTTCATTTTTCCGGGATTTTCTCTTTTGACAATCGGGCGTTTCGTATTATTGTACACTTCAATAAAATTATACAATACAATGGAAATTATGTAATATCGTATAAATAGTATAAAATATACAGTATATAGTATAAATAGTATTTATTTAATATATCGTCGACGATTCGTTTCACGTGCGAGCAGTATTTTTTTTTCTCGATGCGTTTTTTATTATTGTAGATTTGTATAGTGTTCGGTACAAAGTAAAAAAATAACCGACACCTAGACTAGCCACTTAGACTGACGGATATTTTATACCTTTATACATAGCTACCTATATTTATACACATTACTTTTATAATTGTTATAAACGCCGGCGTAGAACTAGTGAATTTGGAAGAGGAAAAGAGAGAGAAAATATACTTCCAGACACGGAATTACAAATCCACAAAACAATATGACAAGGTCATATTATACACGATATTTTATTCTTAACTAACAAACATCCGAGTATACATTATTATTATTACATTTTTTTTTTTGTAATATCGTCAAACGATTAAAGAATTATTTTCTGCGATACAAATTGTTATAGGTATACGGTATACTTATCCAACGCGTATGTAACATGTAGCTATAATGTATGGTTAGGTATTAATTTTTGGAGTAATAAAACAAAATCTTGAATATTTTTTATGTTTTTTATTAAATAATTAAATACATTAACATATTATGTTGGTATAGATGTACAATATATTATAGTTAACTCATATTATTGCCAATAATAATTATAAAAATTTATAATGGAGGTTTATATAACCCTGTTTACTATAATATTATACTGTACATTGTACAACATATATATTATTCCAAGGCTGGGCATATTAACGATCAAAAAACCAATTTTAACTAAATTATACTATCCAGTATCTAGAGTTATTTTCGTCTTTCATATTATTAACTTTTGGTTTTATTTTATTTTATCACTAAATAGATAGATACATAATTTATTTTGTCACGCGTCATTTTATTCTTGAACATTTCATTAATTCAGTGAAAAAAATGCTGATAGTATATTATAATTATGAACAGTTGTATCCAAAAATGTACAAAAAAACACATTCCTTAAAAAAACTGAAAATAATTATATTTTACTTTAATCGTAATTTTCAATGTAAATGAGCATTCTTATTTCTTTACAAATATTTTTGATCAAATTGAGTTGGGCACACAAATTCGTTTTTACATCAACTCAACAAGTTAAAACCATTTGCTAATAACTTATTGCTCATTAATAGTTAAATTAATATAATAATAGTTCATGTATTGTATTATATAGTCGTCAGTTTGTTTATTAAAACATTATCATTATGTAGGAAAGGTATCGTACTATATATTTTTATACTATTTATAAGTTATAGGTACGTTTTCAATTAATTCAAATGCATATATTATGTACAAATGTCAATACAAATGTCTATATATCTTACACAGAAAACACAGTATTTTTTATGGTTATTTAGTGGTTTTCAGTTGTATTCGTATAAATGTATTATAAATTTATAAATGTTTATTGCTATATTACTATGAATTTATTTCATGATACAACTATCTTACGACTTATCACAACATAATGTACTTATTGTTTTGTTGAACAAAGACCACACAAGTATTGTATTATAATCGTATAATATCATAATAGTAACAGTACTAAGCGAGTATACCTTTTTACATAATATTTTTTGTTTTCTACATTCGTTCGTCCATATTAAGAAATTCAAATAAATCTGATATGATATACTCAAACGTGAGTGTCTGCAATTCAAATATAAAATAATGTAATTAATATACCAAAGCATTCAAATCATTCAATACGTATAATTATTTAAATACGCAATCCCTTTATTAAAATTATTATATTAATTATTTATACTGAATAATATTTGCTTATTATATATTAATACTTACATAGGCTAGAATACTATGTAGTAAGTACCTATTTAGCATTGTGTGCGGTATAGGCACATGGACAGCAAATTATTTTTGTATTATATTTTACAGCGAAAAATTTTAATTACTTTTATCGTTACGAATTATTATATTAACAATGACATAATGCACCTACATGTAGCTACTCTTTACTTTTTTTTGTTTATTAGTTATAAAGTTTTCCTGACAACATCGTCTAAACTTAAGTGTAAAGAATCAAATATTTTTTTTGACATTTTTTAAATTTGATCACAATATGGTATATAATAGTAGAACTATGGGTTTAAAAGTATTGAATAGAATAATAATTTTCACATTACGAGACATTAACAATTAAAAAAAAAAAAATAATATATAAAATAAATATATATAATATAACTACCTACTCTTACCCAACTACAACCATTTACCCTTAGTATAAAGACTTATAAACAACAGCTGCTGTATACGATATGTCATATACATTTTACTCGTATATTATTAAAGTATAATTTATGGACAGTTAAAATTATACGTCCAATATAATCTGATCAATATTGCTTTGTGGTCAGACTTATAAAAGCATTATTATAAATGCTATAAATTATAGGCTATTGCCATGAATTATATAGTGTACACGATATTATAAGATAAATAATTTTATAAATTTACTTACAGGTGGTAAGGTGGCATAAATTGAATTAATATTTTCACCGGAGTCTGTAGACGGTGAGTCTTTTGTTGTTTTCAACAGCGTACAATAATTTCCAACTCACGAAAACTCATTTTTTCACCTAAATGAGGATGAAATTATAAAATTATAAATAAACTTAATAAATTATAAATTTATGACGATGCAAGTGGACATTAAAAATAATATCTAACCCTGGTTTTTCATTATGTCTACAAATGTTTCCCTCGTCAGAACACCCTTTTCTGCGTTGGGATTTACAAAATTGTCGTAGAGGACCAGTCCGTCAAACGCTTTTCGGATGTCACCGATTGTCAATTTCAATTATGGTTTGTAATTTAAATACAAAACAGCAAACTCTTCAAATGTCAGTAACGTTGCAGGGTGGCCTATTTGAATACTATGTCCCTAGTGCATTTCGTATATCGTGTTAGATATCTGTAATCATTCGTGCGGCAAATATTTCTAAAAATAAATGTGTTTTCCAATCATCCATCTATCGATTTACTTCCGATTCAGAAAGAAAATATCCCATAGCCATCATAGGATAAGATACTTCGCAGACATCCACAAAATCATTTAAGACTACAGTATCCGGATTTACACTTTTAGCTATTTGAAGACAGTAAAAATATTCTTTTAACAATTTTGTTTCGATTCCATTCTCACCACCTTCAAGAAGACAGCTGTAAGCCTTTAAATCTGTACAATAGATGTCTTCCAATTTGATCAAATAGCTTTGAAAAAAATAAAACGTTCAAGTTCAAACATAGTTAATGATATTATTTCCAATCAAGTAATCAAATAATTAATAAATATTGTTAAAAATAAAGCAACGAAAAAATCAAGTAATATCATGTTTTTTTAAAAATATGTTATTGCATTTTATCGCTAAATAATTATTATGCATGTATACATATATATGTTACGGTCCAGGTGGATAAATGTTCATTGTAAACACTGACCGAACAAAGTTTACAATGTCCGAGTTATTCAAGCCAAGTACATAATTATTCACATAAACCAGACATTGTATACAACGGCCATACATAAAATTCCAGCAGCTTTGCATTTGCATCTCCTTGTCTCACATTTTTGACCACAATTGCAACGGTCATAGCCTTGGCCTCCTAGATTTAAAAACAACCTAGCTACTTTTCTCTCAGTGATAACTGAATATCGGGTACTTCATCAACACTTACAAACTTCTCCTTGCAAATGGTAAATTGATTTCTACTGTAATAATGTTGCAGTTTACCTTTGGTTGTGCCTAATCTATAATTTCCGTCTTCCACTATAAAAAAATGTAATTTAAAAATAAAAATATTAAGTAATAATTAATTATAATGAAAATGTTATTGATTACAATACCTGACATAATTACTGCCAAAATTGATCGTAAGTCGCTTCGAGCTCTATCTACCTACGTCTGGTATTTTTATTTTGACCTATTCTACAATGTTTCCTTCACAAAACCTTTCAGAAATAGATTTTATTTTATTTGCTTGAATTTCTAAATTATATACACATTTGTTTCTTTTTGTGAGAATAGAAAGTTTTTTAGAATTTAAAGGATCCTCAGAATTGTAATCTTCTTCATTTTCTACTGTAATCACTTCATTGTCCTTGTTTTTTTCTTTATTTTCTTCCTCTTCAATAGTGTTTAAGGCTTTTTCTAAATCTTCTTCCGTTTTTAATTTTGCTACTACATGCATTGGGAGTGTACAATTATTTAATCCAATTTTAGCCCTAGAGCCAAACATAGCTTCGTATGGTGTAGATTTAATGCTGTGATGATAAGCTCGATTTTTCATAAATTGTATACATTTTATGCCTTCGCTCCATTTTTTAGTCTTATTGTCTTGCAACCACGTTCCTAACATATTTTCGACATCTTGGTTGGCACGTTCTACAGAACCTTGGCTTTGTGAATGGTGGGGCTTACCATGTACTATTTTCAAGTCTTCCCACAAGCTACATAATTCTTCTACTACCTTGTTTGCAAATTCCCTACCGTTATCACTTTGCAATATAGCTGGAGCACCAAAAGTTGTAAAAAAATCCAGTAAAACATACGCAACTTCCTCTGCGCGTTTATGAGTTTAAGGACGTAAGTTTACAAATTTAGTTAAATGGTCTTGGTAGACTAAAATAAACTTATAATTACCATCAGACTGTGCCTGCATGTCAATTAAGTCTATTTGACGTCAAGAATTCATTTCTTTTGATATTATAGGTTTGACTACTAACTAGGGGTCGCGGTGATGAACGGGTATTAGAGTACACGGGTACACGGAGCCCGGGTACACGTACTAAAAATATATTAAAACCCGTGATTTTTAATACACGTGTATTTATTACCCGTGTATTTATT